>CM045899.1:22939722-22969722 GCA_025169545.1 Anguilla japonica | reverse complement strand
CCATCTCCCCCACCACACACACACACACACACGGCATTACTCTGTTTTGGTTTTTCTTTTAATGAAGCATGACAAACAGTGAGCCAGTAAATCTGCAAAAGTAAGAGAGAGGACATTGAACTTTTGGACCAGCTTAAAAAACTTTTTGGATTTTGAAGAAGTTACGCAGTTTCCGAGTCCCTACGCTCGGGTGGCAGGCTGTTGTATTATGGGCTGCCTGAGGGCCCCAAGGTTCCTTTCGGGATGAGCTGAGATGGTGCGTTTTGAGGGTTTGTTTCTGAATTCACAAGAGAAATTGGAGAGTGTTTCCTAAAATAGGGCCTAAATCAGGTGTACTGGAGCTTGAAGTAGAACGGATATGGCTGTCAGGTTTCGTTCCCTTAATCCAAAACATTTGCTCTCAAAACATCTCCATTCTCATGGCTTACAGTAAACATCGCCGGGAGAAGAGAAAGATATTTTTGAATATATATATTCTGTTAAGAATAGAAAGTGTTTGAAAGTTGGGGAATACTTAACACTAACATCCACGCATCAAAGTATCAACAATGGGTAACATGAAAAATAACAGCAATAAAACACCAAAGAAGGCCATTCCAAGAAAATGCCATTGGGTTACACAGCGTTTACGTGAAGTCTTTAATACATGAGCAGCAGGAATTTGTCAAATAAATTTTTTTTAATGAGGAATCTCTAAACAAGCTTTTTTGGGGGGGGGGGGGGGGGTGGGGGGTGGATTTGCAACAGTTTATTGCACTCCCATTAAGCCGTTACCTGGAATTATGCCATTGTCGCCATAGAAACTTCATGAACTACTTGTTCTTTAAAGCTCGCAAGTCTTGTGTTATGCAAGTGTCCAAAAACCTTCGCCTCTGACCTCACCTCTGTTATACCTGTTATTAATGTTTATGTTCTAATAATGTTAATACAACCCTTGTATTGTACTGTTTGTTTTGATAAAAGTACCGTAACAAACCATACCAGTCATCTTCAGTAATGTAAACATTTATTTTTCTGGCCATTGGAGAGATACAATTATTGCGTTGGGTCAAATAATCCACTTCTTCCTCGAACAAATTTGTACATACAATAAGCTACAGTGGCAGTGTAGAAATATGCCCCTCGACCTGGAATATGGGGAAATCCTGTTTATTTATTCTTTTGGAATCTGATCCTTGGAAACAGGATTTTTTAGCATGTAGAAAGCAGATGGAGTATTTTAGTATTGTTTATCAGCACATGCTACAACTTGTTATTTTGGGATTTTGGTTACTTCTGCATTTGAATTGAAAGTTAGCAAGAACAGAACAGACTGCGTCCCTCTTCTGGTCAGATGTTGTTACTGCATGAGTCAGCCTGTGTGTGATGGACACACTGCTAGTTCAAGGGAACCTTCATTTTTTATTTATTTGTTTATTTACTTAACCGACAAAACCCATGAATTTGTTATTATTGGAGTATTTTTTTTTCAAGTGTGGAAAAAAAAAAGAACTTAAAATCTAGGAATGTACAGGTAAAAAGAGTAAAAATCTGTCTGTGATGACCCGCGAAGGCGAGGCTGATTAAAGCTGTGTGAGGACAGCGTGTGCTCAGAATGCTTCGTCCCAGTGAAGCACACGTTGCGTTAGATTAACTTTGACGCCACCGTGAGTCTCCAGCCCGTTTACGTCAGCATCAGAGCCGCAGCAGGAGAGTTCTCTGACCATCTCAGCTGAAAGCCCAGGTCTCCCTGTGTGTCTTTTGTCATTACCCATAATGCACAGGGAGAGCTCCTGAACTCCCCTTGACCCTGGAGTGCTGTTGGGTTACGCTTTCACATGTACGGCCAAGGAATGCTCCAAATGTATGGTATTACTTTTTAAAAAATTTGTTTGAAAGCATTTCTTCTTATTATGAAATACTGAGGCAGTTGGTATTTGGCACATTCCACTGTAATGCATGTAAAAAAAAATCCAAGTCTAACCCCCCCCACCCCACACTGCTTATTTTTTTCTCTCTCTCTCTCTCTTTTTCTCCCTCCTTTCCTCTCTTCTTCCTCCCTCTCTCTGAAAAACAGAATGTGCCCTGTAATTCTGTCTTGCCCTTATCCGGGTATAAGTTACACTTTAAAAAGCTCATTTGGAAAGAATTTTCTAGAATCAAGGTGGGTTTTTTTTAAGCTGGTTCCTGCTCTGGGTTCCAGCAGGCCTCCTCTCTCTTTAGAGTGTTTGTTTAAAGCCAGTTTTTCTGCACAGAGACAAACCAACAGGGCCAGTGCAGGAAGAGAGGGAAATGGCCCCAAATCACCTGTCACTTAGAGAGTAGATGGACACACACACACACACACACACACAAGTGCACAATCACACGTGCACACACACACGCGCGCACACAAACGAACACACACACTCACACACACGCACACTAGCAAACACACACACACAAACGCACACGCTCGCAGACTCACGCACACACACACACACACACACACACGCACAGATCACACTGAAGTGATGAAGAGGAGCAGGGCGGTGTGTAAGCAGGGACAGCTGCTTCATCGCGTCGCGCTGGCAGGCGGCGCGGGATCGGGTCCCGGGTTCCGCTATCAGCGCATTCCATCGGTCGGCCGTCAGAGCGCAGGTAGATTTACTCGCCCGCTCACCGCGGCCGCCGAGCGCCGGCCCGGGCCAGAGCCGCGGGGATGGCACTTCAGGACAGGCACAACAAACGAGTCTTAGCAGGTGGGTGGCCGGGGGGGTGGGGGGGTGGGGGAGGCACCGGAGGTATGCTGCTCCTGTCAGGGCTGAGCTGGAAGAGATCTGCAGCTGGACTGCCATTGAGTCCCTTATCTCACATGAAGAGGGACCTGCCAATCTCTCACCATGGGCCTCTCGTTGACATGCTTGTGTCTGTGGTAATTTGTGTGTGTGTGTGTGTGTGTGTGTGTGGTGTGTGGTGTGTGTCTATATGTGAGTGCGTGTTTTTGTTTTAGTTTTTTGTATGAGGTGCAAGTCTAGACAGTTCAATGCATGGTTTTGGGCCCAACAGTTAAATGTATGCTGTTTGCCAAAGTAATTGTGTGTGTGTGTGTGTGTGTGTGTGTGTTTTCTATGAGGTGTGAGTCCAACAGTTTAGTGTATGTTGTTTGCCAAAGTAATTGTGTGTGTGTGCATGTGTGTGTGTGTGTGTGTGCGTTTTCTATGAGGTGTGAGTCCAACAGATGAATGTATGCTGTTAGCCCAAGTAATTGTGTGTGTGTGTGGGAGGGGCTTAATTTTGGCTAATGAACTGGAGGATGGGGGTAATGTGTTTTGGAGAGGAGGGAAAGAGTGTGTGCCAGCTGGCACAAGCGAACTTCTCTTGCACATGTGTGTGTTGTTTTGGAACGGGCTGGTGTGGGGTGGGGTGTTGGGGGGCTCATTAGCACAGTCACAGCCCAAGGACCTTTTTCTTTCCAAATAATTAAGCCAGCAAACACATGTGTGTGACACCTGGAGCCAAAATGGCAGCACGTGGAGCGTGCACTCCCTCTGCACCCCTGCGCCGGGCCTGTGATGTGGCCCTGTCAATCAAACGGCTCATCAATCATCACCCCCCCCCCCCGACGGTCCGCCCGCCTCCTTCCCCTCGCAGCTGAAACAGTGATGAAACGGTGGAGTTATGTACTGATGACAGCCTCTGCACTTCTGAGGTCGCTTTGCTGGGGGGGGGGGGGGGGGTTTGATTTGCTTTTGTCTTTTTTTAGTGCGTTTATAATGCCACAGGGGAGAGAGCGGGCGAGTGAGAAACGGTGATAAAAGATTGAACGTATGCCTGCCCTGAACTGTCTGGAGTTGTGTTATGTGTGTTCACCGGGCGTGCATTCCAGAGCACAGACAGCTCTGCTCTGGAGCTTTGGAGGCCTGTTGGTAGAATGCGGTGCATTGTGGGTCGTGAGCAGCGAGCTGTCAGCCAATGGGGAGAGGCCGTGGAGAGTGTGAATTCCTGTCGGATCTGCTGGCCCTGATGAGGTGGCGGTAATGAGATGTGGAGGGTTTATTTGTTCAAAGTGAGTGTGTGTTTTTGGGTGGGGGGGTGGTGTTTGACTTGTGGGGGGGGGGGGGGGGGGGGCGGGTGGAAGTTCCTGGTCTCGCTCATGAGGTGGTCCCAGATATGACTCTTACACTCTGCCCAAACAGCACTGCATGCATGCACGCACACACACACACGCACGCACACACACACACACACACTCACTCTCACACACATTCACACACACACACGCATATACACAAACACACACACGCTCACTCACACACACTCACTCTCACACACATGCACACACGCTCACTCACGCACATGCATGCACGCACATACTCGCACAAATGCACGCGATCTCGAGCACACACGCACACACACACACACTCACTCTCACACACATTCACACACACACACACGCTCACTCACATGCACACACGCTCACTCACGCACATGCATGCACGCACATACTCGCACAAATGCGCGCTATCTCGAGCACACACACACACACACACACACACACATTCATACACAGACGCTTTTTCTCCGAAACCTTTTGCACACTCAGTCTCTTGTAATGTATAATCTGCGCATACACAGGTCTAATAATAACAGCGTTGGTGGTTAAGCGGCCAGGTCAGCCAGTGCAGTCGGGTTTTCCTGTAAGCCACGTGATTCCAGAGCTGCTCCAGCGTTATTATGGCCCTCTGGCCCGCGGTCCCGGGCCGCTGGTTCTGTGGTGTTGACCCCGGTCCATTTCCCGGTTCTTACGGTACCGTTATTCCGTGCCCACAATGTAATGCCAGCCTTCCATCGCTCCATCTTTTTTTTTTTTTTTTAAACTGCCGCCCATCGCTGTGGTCAGCGTTCAGCTGTGAGAGAGGGAAGCGTTTGGTGTACTGAACGCCCAACCCTTAACACTGTTTGTCATATTTCCTTTAATGTGCACCATCTGAGAACAATATTTACAAATCAATTAATACAGACTGATCAGTTTATTTGTATATTTTCATTAATTGATGTACTGCAATCTGGCTTCTGCAGTACAGATGCACTACATGGCCAAAAGTATGTGGACACCTGACATCCAACATCCTGTCCAAAATTACGGGCATTAATATGGAGTCGGTCCACCCATTGCTGCTATAACAACCTCCACTCTTCTGGTAAGGCTTTATACTAGGTGTTGGAGCATTGCTGCAGGGATTTGCTTCCATTCAGCCAGAAGAGCATTAGTAAGGTCGGGCAGAGCTGGCTCGCAGTTGGCTTTCCAGCTGATCCCAGAGGTGGGAGTCAGGTCTCTGTGCAGGTCAGTCAAATTCTTCCCCACCAAACTCAGCAAACCATTTCTATATGGACCTCGCTTTGTGCACTGGGGCACTGTCAGGCTGAAACTGGAAATGGCCTTCCCCAAACTGTTGCCACAAAAGTTGGAAGCACAGAATCATCTAGAATGTCATTTCATTAAGATTTGCCTTCACTGGAACTAAGGGGCCTAGCCGAAAAACGATGAAAAACAGCCCCAGACCAAAGGGTGTCCAGATACTTTTGGTCAAATAGTGTACACGCATCTCATTTTGCTGTCAGTCAACACCATAGCAGGCAGACGGTTGAGCTCGGGCCAAACCAGGAAGGAAGACGTCCTCACCCTGACAGACAGGCTCTGTGGCTCTGTGGTCTGGGAAGCCCTGTGAGGTCAGAGGGATTTCGTCCCCTCGTCAGGCCGATAATGTATGACCTTGTTTGGCTGCCATTTTACAGTGTGCTCTGTGTGTTTTCACTCTGCCGGACGGCCTTGTCTCTGTCATTTGTCCAGGGGGCTCCAGATGTCGAGCAGCTCTTTGGCGACCGCTCTGACGACGCCTCGGTCGCGCCGAGGCTCGTGTTCAAAAAATCGCACGTCACCCCCGCTGAGCGAAAGGCTGGATGAATGTCTAAATGCGCTCCATATGCAGCCCTGCTGGAGGACGACCAAACTGGTGAAAAAGACACAGTTTAAGCGCAAGAGTCGATCGTTCTGTACCCGGCAAAGTGCCACGACAAAACCGAAACCCGTTTCGGCAAATATATAACAAATATATAATATATAAGCGGCTGGCTACCGATCTGTAGGGTTAGCGCCGATGCGCCTGGGTGAGCAGAGCAAAGGGCGGCAGTGTAGCATAGTGGGTAAGGAACTGGGCTTGTAACCAAAAGGTCACAGGTTCAATTCTTGGGTGGGACACTGCCGTTGTGCCCTTGAGCAAGGTACTTAACCTGCATTGCTTCAGTATATATCCAGCTGTATGAATGGATGTGATGTAAATGCTATATAAAAAGTTGTGTACGTCGTTCTGGATAAGAGTGTCTGCTAACTGTAATGTAATGTAAAGGGTTTCACAGGTATGGCCGTGTCCATGGAAACTGGGAAGGCTGCGTTTGGCTCACGGGTCACCCTGTGTCCAGTGATATAATCACCTCAGGGCTGCTAATGATTAAACGCGGTCCCCAGTGTCGGGCTGGGACAGAGCCAGATGCCTGAACTTGTGGGCGCCCTGCTAATTTAGGCGGGGTCATTCTTTCAGAACAGCTCGGATCGGTCAGTTTTCGGAGCGTAATTAGAAGCGTACGTTTTTAAATGCTGACCTCTGAACTCCCGATACTCCGGATTCCACAGAAGAACTTTGGGGAATGCTTCATTCTAGCATCGGATACTTCATGCGAAGTAGACAGTTTACCTTTGGTATTATATTGTAGTTACTGAATATCTAATGTGCATCTTACTCTTAGTGTCTGCTTGCAAAATGGAATGTGGCGGTTTCTATTTCTCTTACTCTCAAATGTCACGGTAACTTGTTTCACATACTGGTCTTCTCAGCTTCCTCATTACACATAATATGAAAACTCCCTCTGTCCTTTTATAAATAGGTTATGCGATAGCGTGTAGGTGTGAAGTACACTCATAGTGCTACTGTAGTTAGACATTACGTTCCTAATCGGCCAGTGTGAATCAGACTGGTCAACGTGAAGTGTGACGTTGTGTTTTCTCTGAAACGTACAGCAGGCTGAACACCTGCGGTGTGAGCTAGCCTTCTCCATGTTCTTGTTGACAGGTGCAGTGCTGTGCTGTAGTTGTCTTTATTGTGGATTTGGTGGGGTGTGATGGTGCAGGAAGAGTTGGGCGTTACGCCAGTTTGAATCAAAGCCTTCTTCCCGTCGTGGGACGGCAGGACGGGGTGATTTACAGGGGGAAAGAGTCGCGCGTGCGTTTGAGAGCACGCGTGTACATGCGCCTGCGCACGCCTGCATGTGCGTGCGTGTTTGCGTGCGCCTTTGTGTGCATGTGCGCGCAGTGCCTTTCGGGTCTCTTTGATTCTCGGGAGGTCTCTTTGTCCTGGCCGAGCTTTGTGGGGATACGGCCGGGACGCACGCACGCACTGGCGCTTTGAAGACGGAGCGCTTTTCATGTGGTCGTCGGGAGAATGAAAGCCGGCCAGCCAGAGCCCTCGCGACTATGAAAGGGTTGTAGACGACAAAGGGAATCGCTCTGCGGTGACAAATTGCTTTTCATCTCGCCCTGTGAATCTGGGGGGGCCAGGTCTGTTCCTCAGCTGCCGGTGCGCGTCTGCCAAACACCGCCGTCCCCGGCTGCGGCCGCGGACTGTTCTGGAACTCTGGGACGCTCGGCGTCCTCCGTTCCGTACGTTTCCGCGGGCGCGTTCTCTCACATTCTAGAACTTTCCCGTGTTCGCTCTTATCGCTGCAGTGGTGCGGAGTGCGGCTCTCACGGACTCTCCATGGCAACCGTGTGGCCAGGTGCTGCATTCACCGTGATGACGGATCGAATGCCCGGATGTTCATTTAAACATTTGTTTAAGTGCACACTTTTCACACACCTTTCCCACATTCTGTCCATCCTCTCTGCTTCCTCGCAATGTTTTTGGTTGTTAACGGCAAATTTTTAGTGCTGAGCTGTTGTCATACAGTTTATACAGAGTATTCTTGAGGAGGTGTGCCCAAGATAAGCTTACAATGCCATTGTGTCATCCTTGGAAGGGCCCCATCACAATCTGTGTCCCATCTGAGCTTTCCAGCTTCAGCGGAAGGGAGAGAGAACTGCTCGCAATGCAGAACTGAACATCTGGTTGCTACGGAGAACCTGTGGTGGAACCCTTGAGAGTGCCTCGCCCTGCGTAGCTCCTCTGCGTCGGCTTCCTTGTGGACTTCCCATGATGCTCGCTGGCCGCGGCGTCCGTGTGCGAGCGCTCCTGTCCTCGGGGGCGGGAGCTTCGGCCCAGCTGGCCCCTTCAGTCTGGGGACAGGAGCCAATTAGCTCAGCGGTGAAATGATTACAGGCCCCGCCCTCGTTCTGTGCTTTATGCCGTTTCACACTGAGATTTGAGCCGATCTGTAGGCCCGCGTCACCAGGCCCGCCGCCGAGGGCTTCCCGCTCGGGACAGGGGTGGCCAGATGTGCGCAGCGCGGCTCGTTTTCCTGTTTTCGGGTCTCTCTCTCTCCCGAACCCCGATGTCCTGCAGCATTCTGACCGAGCTAACGGCCGGGGCCATCTTTGTGTGTGCGTGTGTGTTTTTATATTTGTGTGTTTTTTTTTTTTTTTGGCTGGAATTTTCCAGAATCCCGGCCTTGGGAGCCGGTCTGTCAGCAGCGAGCGCTGTTATCCGTGGGAGAGAAGAACACGGCGCCCCAAAAATAGGAGAATGGAAATAAAAATGCGCGAGGGCTGTTTTCCTTCCTTCCTTCCTTCCTTCCTTCCTTCCTGGGTGTGAGCTGCGAGACTCTGCGCCCCGATGGTCACTAATGCTTTTTGCACCTACGGGACCGGCCCAGCGGTCGTCTGTCCTGTATCGGGTTACCCCCGTCCGCTCCGGGACGTCACCACCGCTTTTTACCTCTTTTTTGGCACGGGGCGCGCTCCTGCCCTTAAAACGAGCCGCGTTCCGGAAACGGGACTTTAAGACCCGTTTTCCTTAAAAGGGGCGAAGGCGGGGGGGGGGGGGGGGAGAGAAGCCGTTGGGAACTTTGCCCCGTATGGATGCGTTACCCCCGAACGGGGCGTACGTGGGAAGACCTGCTGCTATTTCCGAAAATTGCCTTTTGGGAACGTCACCTTATACAAGCACGGGGCATCTGTTTACCACAGGGTTCTCACAGCTATTGGCTAGCAGAAAAGGTATAGGTGTAGGTACAATAATATTAGGGTTCTGTTTTCCAACGTGGCTAAAATTAAACCCATGCTGGGGTCAGGGGGTTTATGGCGACCTGCCGATTCGTCTGCGTTTATGTGTTTACTGCGACCGGTCGATTCGTCTGCGACCTTTTACAATCATTTATAAATGAGATTTGTTTGCGTTCGGAGACCCGAGCGACTGTGATGGAAAGAGGAGAGGAAGAAGAAGAAGAGGGGGGGAAGAGAAAGGTTGCGGGAAATAAAAAAAGCAGTGGCTGCGCTCGCGGAGGGTCGGGTGCCAGCTCCTGAAACCAATACTGGTGAGAAAGCGCGGCGGGGAGGACCGCGCGCCACGCTGGGGGCGCCCGCCGCGTCCCCCCCGCGCACATTTCACCCCCCGCGTATTTATAGCGCCATGCAGACTGGCAGCCCCCCCCCCCCGCCCCCGCCCCCGCAGGCCCCAGCCGCTGCCGTCCGCCTGCAGCAGCGGGGACCTCAGCGCCACCCCCGCAAACCCACGCTGCGGGGGGGGGAGGGAGGGGAGGGGAGGAGAGGGGGACAGGAGAGTAGAGCAGGAGGAGGAGAATAGAGCAGGAGGAGAGGAGAGGAGGAAGAGAGGTGAGGAGGAGAGGAGTGCAGGAGAGGAGGAAAAAGAAGAGGATAAGAGGAGAGGAGAGCAGGAGAGGAGAGAGGAAAAAGGAGAAGAGAGAGAAAAGAGGTGATGGGAGAGGAGAGAAGGAGAAGGAGAGGAGAGGAGGTCAGCCCTCTCCTCTTCAGCCCTCTTTTTCACGTCTAACACTTTCACGCTTCTTTAAGAAAAAAGACGTTCAAATTGGTGAGTGGTGCGGTTATTGACCTTTCAGAATACACTCTGAGAAAAATACCCCCTCCCCGAGCTACAGCACCGTCCAACTCTTAAGCCAGCTGAAACCTGGGTTTTATTTTTTTTAAGAAGCAGGGCCAAAGCGTAGCTGGGGTGTGCGGGTTCTGACAGGAGCTGAGCTGGGTCTGGCCCGCTCTCCTGGGCCCCCAGTGTGCGGCTCCAGCGTGATTCACAGCTTGGCTCGTAAATCCTCCTCCTTTCCACAGGCCGAAATTATCCCCTTAAACCCTCTGATGGGAATCTCAGGTCTCCCAGCAGCCACACAATTATGTGCAATAAGCATGGCTTACACATGTGTTCAGCACAACTTCTGTGCAATTAACCATGTGTCCAAACATTCATTTTTGAAAATTGTTCGTTGTCACAGCCAGATAAACGCGCTCGTACGTCTCCATTAATCCAGATGTTAATAAGAGCCAGTTGTGTCGTCCTGCCAGAGAATGAGAGCCAGTGAGGTTGCTGGAATGTGGCCCTGCTGGATCCCCATTGGTTGAGATTCCCTTGATTGGCGCCTCATGAAAGAGGGAGCAAATACATGAAAGGCTGATGTTGGGTGGGGGGGGGCTGGTTTGTTTCAAGGGAAGGAGGGATGAAATCTGGGTAAAGGGCTCTGCTTTCTCTCCTTCTCCCTCTCTCTGCCGCGCTCTCAGCCAGTTCCCCAGCGGTCCGTGGAAAGATTCTCCCCCAAAAATTTCAAAATAAGAGGGAAAAAAAATCTAAACAAAATAGGGGGGGGGGGGGGGGGGGGGGGTGGGCTCCTCTGGATAACCTATTCATTCAGGCTGCATGGCTATATTTATCCCAGACTTTCTGCCATTTCCACATTCCCCCTTTGGGGTCCGGAAGCCAACGCTGTTGTCCTCCTGTTTCACATCAGCTGGATTTTAATCCGTGTGTGTTTTTAAACATGTGTTCTCTCGGAGTGGGAGTGAGAGAGAGTGAAAAAGAGACAGAGAGAGGGGGGGGGGGGGAGAAAGAGGGTAAAAAACAATTACCCTTAATGTGTAGTAAACAAGCGGTGCAACAAGGCCGGGCAACCGCTAGTTATTTAGCTGGGAAAATGACCATGTGGGAGACCTGGGATGACCTTGACCGCTGAATTTGTATTTGTGTATACATACAGACTGCATTGTGTGTGTGTGTGTGTGTGTGTGTGCGTGTGTGTGTGTATTTATACACACAGAGTTTATGTTCTGATGTGTCACGGTGGCCGCGTGTAGAATAAGGAGCAGTGCGATTCGCTGCTTCTGCAGTCGTGCGGCAGACTCATGCACGGAACTCCCCCGCGGTTCCTGAGTGTGAGGATGCGCCGTTCCGCAGCCCCCCCCGTCCCCCCCCCACCCCCCCGGGCCCCGGGGTTCTAGAACCCTCTCTGCTCGGCCGGCTGCAAATATAACGGCTGCGTCTCGTGTTGCGGACCGCCCCCCCCCCCTCGCAGCCCCCCCCCTTGCCTCATGATTAGATCACGAATGCGCGGCCGCGGGTCCGATGCTTCTGCAGTGATGCGACACTTGCCCCTGCTCAGTAAAGCAGCTTTTTAAATGCTGTTTTATAATGGGACAGCGTGCCATTTCTGCCCTCTGTGCTTTCCAACCTACGAGCTATAGAAACAGACTGCCCTTCTGGAAATGCGTTCAGCTTTTAAAACACCCCCCCCCCACACACACACACACACACACACACACACACACACACCCGTGTGTCCTCTCTCTTAGGGGGAACTGTGCGGGGGTTGGGCCCTTCGGTGGCCCATGGTTTAGAGGGGACTGAGCTCTGTGACATATTTGGGAAATGCCCTGATTTATGCTGAGCTCAGATGGCTAATCTCTCATTTCCATCTCTCACAAGTAAAATTGGGAATGAAAATGAGAGGGAGAGATGGAGGGAGAGAGAGAAAAAGAGAGAGAGAGAGAGTGAGTGAGTGAGGTCACTGGAGATACAGGGGGAGATGGAGAGGGAGATGGAAAGGCCTTTTTAATCATCGGTGGAAATGTGGTGGCGGCAGAGGAAATGAAAGAATAAAATGCCTGGTTTGCTTTTTTCTTCTGTCGTTTTTTTTCCCCTCCCCTTTTCTTCTCCTTGTTTTTCCCCTGCCTGCAGTGAGCCCCTCCTGGCTTTTGTCAGCAGGGAGAGAGGGAATGGCTCTACAGGAGAAGAGGTGTAGAAAAGGGGGGATGGGGTTTCTATTTGAGGAGAAGGTCAAGGGAAGGGGGGATAGGCCTCTGTCAGAGGAGAACCGAGGGAAAGGACGATAGGATTCCTACGGTCGGAGGAGGAGTGAAGGACAGGGGGAGCGAGACAGAGGGAGAGGAGAGAGGGAAGGGTGCTGGCCATCTTTCGGTAGCAGGTATGGACGGAAAGAAGAAAGACAATGCGAGGAAAGACAAATGGGGGGAAAAAGACAGAGAAATGGAAAAGAACTCAAGAGAAGGACTGGAGAGAGGAGTGAGAGTGGGAAATGGTTACCATATGTGAGAGAGAGAGAGAGAGAGAGAGAGAGAGAGAGAGGAGAGAGAGAGAGAGAGAGAGAGAGAGAGAGAGAGGGAGAGGAGAGGAGAGAGAGGAGAGAGAGAGAGAGAGGAGAGAGAGAGAGAGAGAGAGAGAGAGAGAGAGAGAGAGAGAGAGAGTAGGGAGGAGAGAGAGAGAGAGAGAGAGAGAGAGAGAGAGAGAGAGAGAGAGAGAGAGAGAGACACCTGATATTTCTCCTGGTTAGTGAATCAACATTCCCTCGCGCTGAGGCAGATGCTGTCGCTCAAACGCACGACCGGCAGAAATCTGAACAGCGGTACCGGGGGGGGGGGGGGGGGGGGGGGGGGGGGGGGGGGGGGGGGGGGGGGGGGGGAGCTTTCCTCTGTTTTCATTCGGAAAATTTTTTAATGCGAAGCCGTGAGCCGGCAGACGCTGACATCGACATTTCTCTGAAGGTTCGCCATCGTCCCCTCTCATCCCTCCTGCTTTTCTCTCTTTTTCGTTGGGTCGTCGCTGCTTTTCTTCTTGCGGACCTTCTCCCTCCCTCTGTAGTTGGAAAAATAAAAAAGGTGTTTTTTTTCTTTCGTTTGATTTTCTTAACCCCTGCATTGTACATTTTCCCCTCCTCTCCCTCTCTCCCTCTCTCCTTCTCTCCCTCTCTCCCTCTCTCCCTCTGTCCCTCTCTCCCTCTGTCCTGTGTAGGGACACCCAGAGATTGTCTTAGTGCTGGGGTAAAACAAAAATCTGCACCCTCATTGGCCCTTTTCAGATAAGATTGGACACCCCTACTTTATATGGATGCATTGTTCTTTTTACTGCAGTGATACTCAGTTCTGGTCCTGGAGAGCCACAGAGTCTGCTGGGTTTTTTACTGCAGTGATACTCAGTTCTGGTCCTGGAGAGCCATAGAGTCTGCTGGGTTTTTTACTGCAGTGATACTCAGTTCTGGTCCTGGAGAGCCATAGAGTCTGCTGGGTTTTTTACTGCAGTGATACTCAGTTCTGGTCCTGGAGAGCCACAGAGTCTGCTGGGTTTTTTACTGCAGTGATACTCAGTTCTGGTCCTGGAGAGCCACAGAGTCTGCTGGGTTTTTTCTCTCTCCATAAGACCAGCGATCCATTTAGTAGAAACTAGGGGACATGAGTTAACTGTGCAGTGAACTGTTTTAACTGATCTATTGCCGTGCTGCGCAAGTACTGAGTGAAAATGAAAGCCAGCAGACCCTGAGGCTCTCCAGGATATGCTTTTCACAGCATTTAAGCTTCCATTCGTCTTCACTTTCCTTCCTGACTCTCCCCATATTAGATCGACTAATAATTCTTTTTATAGATGTCTCAATTACAAACTCAGCTGTATGAATCGTCACTGGACTGTGCCGTTGGAGTGCCTGTGGGGACGCTTTTATCCAAAGTGACGTAAAAAAAGTGCATACCGAAGGTCCCTTGGAACCGCTACAAAACACAGGTCTGATAAGGTACAATACTCATTATGTAACAGTTATTCATGGCCATGAACACATGTCCAGTTCTCACAGTAAGCACAGGCTAGGTCAGAGAGTAATGTTAAGTCATGCCTAGTGGGGCATGACAACGAGCTACAACGTCAAGATAAGGAAATGCGAGTTTAAATCAGTGCAGGTCGCACGGTGCAGTCTGGGCTGCAGCTCTGCGGCTCTCTGCTCTCTCCGCCTCTCTCTGCGCAGTTTCCGACGCAGCTGTGAAATCACGCACTGGAATGTGTGCACAGGCATGCAGTCTTCGGGATTTGAAAATATACTTCACTCGCTTAAGTTCTTGGACTGTATTTCAAATTTTTGAGTGCAGTTGTGAAAATATACGTGCCCCAGGTGACACTCACACGCCCACAACACACACACACTCATACGTACTCACACACACTCGGACACACGACACACACACACACACACACACACGCACACACACACACTCACACACTCACACACACATACACACACACACACACACGCACACACACACACACACACACACACACACACACACCACACTCACACACACACACACACACGCATGCACGCGCGCACACACACACACACTCACACACTCACACACACACACACACGCACAAACACACTCACACACACACACACACACGCACACACACGCACACACACACACACACACACACACGTGTGCGCACACACGCACACACATGCACACTCACACACACACACACACACGTGTGCGCACACACGCACACACACACACACACACACACACTGGTCCCCTCACTGGGCCGTATGCAGCTGGCTGTACCTCCCCTAGCGGGCGGGGCTGGGGGCTGTGCCGGCGTTGGCGCGCGAGGCCTTCGCACTCTTCCTCAGCCGCTGCGTCCGCCCGCGAGTCGGCCCAGCGCGCGGCGTGACGGACGGCGGGCGAGCCGAGGGACCCGATGACATCATCGCCCGGCGCAACATCTGCCAGACACACGTCCGTGACGACTGTTTGTTTTTCTTGGGCGCGCGGGGGGGGATCTGGAGCCCGAGCGCTGGGCCCGGCGCAGGCCTCGGCGTCCCTGCGCCAGCACAGGGCTCTGCGGCTGGACCGCGGGCCGCGAGCGAAACGCCAACGCCAACCGCCAAACCCGCGTTACGCTGCGTCCCTGCTTGTGCTTTTTTTAAAAAAAAAAAAAAAACCCCAGTAGCGAGACAAAGGGCAAGCAGGAGGAGGGAAGAGGCCGGAAAGTGGCGTGAAAGGATTATGGCGACTACGAAGACTCACAGAACCCCCCCCCCCCCCCCCCCCCGTTCCTTTTTCTCAGAGTAATTAAGGGGACAGAGAATTAAAAAAAAATAATAATAATTTTAATCAATTAAATATAAATTGAATACTTGAGTTCAGGTTAAAATATTGCCTGCCCCCCTGGTGCAGATTTGATTTTAACGGCGCTCGCTGAGGCTGAGCTGCGGGACCCTCCTGTGAGGATCTCTGGCTCTGCCTCTCCAGCGGCGGGGTGACGGGGCAGTAAATAAAGCTGCTTAATGTCTCAGGTCTGCTTACAGTCCCGGGGTATTTACGGCGGCCCGGCGGCTCGGCGAGAGGCCGGTGTTTTTACCCCGGGGGGGGGGGGGGGGGGGGGGGGGGGGGGTGCGGCGGCTGTGGCGGAAAAGCCTGCGCTCGCGGGGTGGAGCGGGACAGGACGGGACGGGACGGGGGAGAGCTGCTGTGCCCCGGGGGAGGGGACCGCTGGGCGACCCGCCTGGCCCGGGCCGCTGAGCCGCACGTGTCACTCTACGGGGGGAGGGGGGGAGAGGAGAGGAGAGGGAGGGGGGAGGAGGGTTTTTTTTGGCTCTGTTGTCACTTTGGAGATTCGGGCGTGCGCGGAGGAGGAGAGGAGGGGGGGTTTAAATCTCTCCCTCCTTCCTGTGGGCCGCTCAGCCTGCTGCTTCTGATGGATGGGTCTTTGGAGTCGGCCGCGATGCGCTATCGTGTTTCCTGTCCCGCTCGCAGCTGTGGGGGGTTTTGGGGTTGTTGTTGCCACGTGTTACACGCGCGGTGTTTTCACGAGTCACTCAGGGGTACCTCTGCCGCGCAGCGCTCCTGCGGTAGCTCCCCTACGCACAGCTGTGGCCTCTTCCTCCTCCTCCTCCTCCTCCTCCTCCTCACCCCAAGCGTGCTGTCAAACGCCGAGCCGTGAGCTGCTGCCGGGTGGCTCATCCTGTTAAAGCGCAGTTCAAGCTCACGGACTGGCCCCCACGGTGTGGTACAGAATCCGGACCGCCGCGGTGCTGACTGTGGTACGCAGCCTAATACTTAGTCATAATCCTGCATAATTGGTACCCCCCCCCCCCTTCCTAAATGGTAAAATGGACTGCATTTATATAGCGCTTTTATCCAAAGCGCTTTACAATTGATGCCTCTCATTCGCCAGAGCAGTTAGGGGTTAGGTGTCTTGAGGCTTCGACACGCCCAGAGCGGGGTTTGAACCGGCGACTGCAGCAATGCTTCTGAGCTATGTGCCCTTCCTCACATTCATGTTTGCGGCTGATGCAGTAACTGACATTGCATGCTTTGGCAGCGAGCGCATGCTTTGGCGGCGAGCGCATGCTGGTCTGCACTCTCTCCGATTGACAGCGGCTGTTGCAGTGATGACCGTTCGTAAATATTGGCCATTCCAAACCAGGAAGGAAGCTTTGGGGAAAAAAAACTGTGAGTCATGGCTGTTTCGACAAAGCTCCATGTACCCTGGTAAACAGTGCAGGAAGCACCCGTGTTGGTAGTCCTTTAATGATTAAACTGCGCAAATTACTGAAGGGGTACTGCTCAAAACATCCACTCCCTCCTTCCCCCCCCCCCCTCCCAACCGGTGGAATGGAGTTGGGTAATGTAGTCCTGAACTGGGGTCGTACGCGCGCTGGTTTAAATGAATACTCCGTGGGGCGGTTCCAAAGCCTGAAGCACCCACCGCACTGCGAGCCTGAGAGCAGCGCGGGTGAATCCCTCAGGCCTCTTCCCCGAGGTCAGCGCTCGGCGGACGGGGCCCGTGTTTTCCACGCGGTCCTCCCCCTCTGTGAGCGTTTGAGGGGGAGAGCTGCCTGTCACCATCCCTCCCGAACTTCCCTCAGCACCGGCTCTGTGTGTGTGTGTGTGTGTGTGTGTCTGTGTGTGTGTGTGTGTGTGTGTGTGTGTGTGAGGGGAAAAGAACTTTTAAAAATACACACAAAACTTCTTCTATACACACAAATTTTCATGCCTCACTTGTCCCCTTAACCGCTGCACTGGGGGGGTGGGGGGGAGTGGGGGGGGGGGGGGGGGGGGGGGGTTGTTGTCATGGGTGAAAAGGAAGTGGGGTTTTGATTAGACTTTGATTCACCCCACATGTTCCCCGCTGGGGTTGTGTCTCCTGTAAGGGCTGTTTTTAAGGTGCTGTCCCCGCCCCCGGATACTGCTCTGCACAGTGAGGTCCACGCACCCTCGTTTGGGACGTTTGCACGGGACGACGTGGCCTGGCATGTTTTTATTTTTATACCCTTCTGATGACCGAACTTCGTTTTTTTTTTTTTTTTTTCCTTCCCCCCCCCTTTATTTTCTTACTCTCAGTGGTGGTTGGTGCCAGTAGTAACGTGTCATTTTTGGATGCTCTCCCCCCCCCCCCCCCGCCCCAGCCGGCCTTTCACTCTCAAACCCGCGTCATGGCGTCGCGCTCTCCGGCTCGTCGGCACGGCGACAGCGGCCATAAAAAAAACAGCGGCGGTAATTTTGGGGGGGAGGACGAGGCGGGCCGCCTGTGGGGAAGAGGAGCGCTTGCGGCCGGAACCCGTTCCGTGGAAGTTCTCGCCGGGCCTAATGGCGGCAGAGTCCGCCATCCGCGCCGCCGCACGCCCAGGCGTACCGCGGCGGGTTTGGCGGGAATACCGGGAGCTCTGCGCTCTTTTTATTTTTGCGCCGCTCCGGTTGTCTGGGCTGCAGTTTCGCCCCGCTTGCACATTCCTCCGTGTGGAGCTCTGACCGAGATGTCCTTTCTCCTGCCAAAAGAGTCTGTCTTCTCTCAGTCAGGGCTTACCTTGGCCAAAAAGAGCCTGTGCTCATCCAGTCAGAGCTTACTTTGGCAAAACGTACCTGTCCTCTTCCAGTTTGGGCTTATCTAGGCCAAAAGCCTGTCGTCATCCAATCACGGGTTAGCTTGGAAAAAAGTATGTGTCCTCATCCTGTCAGGGCTTAACCTTGGCCAAAAGAGTCTGTGCTCATCCAGTCAGAGGTTACCTTAGCCCAAAGAGTGTGGTCATCCAGTGAGGGCCTGTCTTAGTCAAAAGAGTCAGTGCTCTTCTGATCAGAGCTTGTCTTTGCCATAACAGTCTGTCCTCATCCAATCAGTGCTTACTTGGGGCCGGAAGAGTCTATTATCATCCAATCAGGCCCCATCTTTCCAGACCTGCACCTCACCTTGGGCCCTCAGGCACCTGGTTTCTCTTGGTGTTGTTGTGCCGTTTTCTGTAACCAGATAGCGTTGCCACGACGTTGCAGGAGCGTTGCAGGAACGTTAGGTGGTACCTGGGTGTGCTCTGGGTCGTGGGGGTCGCGGTGGGGTCGGGGTGGGGTCACGGGTTCACCGGCGGTTCGCCGAGTTTCCTCGCCTTCGTCCGGTTGTCACCGTCTGCCGTGCATCCAGCTGCCGGTGAGTCACCTCCACATCTGGCCTCACTTACGGCCGGGTTATCGCATCGCTCATTGCCGCTCTCCAGATGAGCCCGATAAATTAAGCGAAAAAGCACATCGCCCCGGTCCAAACTGAGCCTGCACTCCTCCGCTCCTGATGCAGTCTTTCCTCCTCTCCACCCTCTCTCCACGAGTTCCGTTTCCCTCAGGAACTGGATGAATGAAGGAATGAATGCAATGAAGGAGTGAAAGAATTTTGTATTTTATATCTCGTGTCCATCGGTTTTGCCAGTAGCTTTATGTGAATGTGTTGACACTGAGTAAAGTGCTGTTCACGTAGGGGTCATAATGCTACATACGCTGGTGTTTGTAGAGGTCATAATACTGCATACGCTGGTGTTTGTAGAGGTCATAATGCTACATACGCTGGTGTTTGTAGAGGTCATAATGCTACATACGCTGGTGTTTGTAGAGGTCATAATGCTACATACGCTGGTGTTTGTAGAGGTCATAATGCTACATACGCTGGTGTTTGTAGAGGTCATAATGCTACATACGCTGGTGTTTGTAGAGGCCATAATGCTACATACGCTGGTGTTTGTAGAGGCCATAATGCTACATACGCTGGTGTTTGTAGAGGTCATAATGCTTCATACGCTGGTGTTTGTAGAGACCATGATGCTAATACGCTGGTGTTTGTAGAGGTCTAATGCTACATACGCTGGTGTTTGTAGAGGTCATAATGCTACATACGCTGGTGTTTGTAGAGGTCATAATGCTTCATACGCTGGTGTTTGTAGAGACCATGATGCTACATACGCTGGTGTTTGTAGAGGTCATAATGCTACATACGCTGGTGTTTGTAGAGGTCATAATGCTACATACGCTGGTGTTTGTAGAGGTCATAATGCTTCATACGCTGGTGTTTGTAGAGACCATGATGCTACATACGCTGGTGTTTGTAGAGGTCATAATTCTACATACGCTGGTGTTTGTAGAGGCCATGATGCTGCATACGCTGGTGTTTGTAGAGGTCATAGTGCTGCATACGCTGGTGTTTATAGAGGCCATAATGCTACACATGCTGGTGTTTTTCCCCTCCGCTCCTGGGACTGCACAGAGAGATGAGCTCTCGTTTGTCTTTCTTACAGAGTGCACCGGGTCATCAGAACAACAAGGACTCGCGCATACTGTGGATAAAGGACTCGGACCACATCCTGACCACTGGCTTCAATCAGGTGGGGGATTAAAAAAACTCAGTGGCTTCACATGAGATTGGCTGTTTCCAGCAGGGTGCCTGACGTTTGACTGTGTACTTTGGCTGATATGTGTGTTTGTGTGGGTGCATGTGTGTGTGTACGGCTGTGTATAATGGTACGCTGATGTTATCTCAGGTACGGGAGAGAGAGGGCCAGGTCTGGGGTGTGTGTGTGCATGCGTGCGTGTGTGTGCGTGAGTGTGTGCGCGGGTGCGTGTGTGTGTGTACGGCTGTGTATAATGGTATGCTGATGTTATCTCAGGTACGAAAGAGAGAGGGCCAGATCTGGGGTGTGTGTGTGCGTGTGCGTGCGTGTGTGTGTGTGCGGGTGAGTGTGTGTGTGTACGGCTGTGTATAATGGTACGCTGGTGTTATCTTAGATAAGGGAGAGAGAGGGCCGGCTCTGTGGTGTGTGTGTTTGTGTTTGTGTGTGTGTGCGCGCGCGAGCGCGTGCATGTGTGTGTGTACGGCTGTGTATAATGGTATGCTGGTGTTATCTCAGGTACGGGAGAGAGAGGGCCGGCTCTGTGGTGTGTGTGTTTGTGTGTGTGTGTGTGTGTGTTTGTGTGTGTGTGTGCGCGTGCGTGCGTGTGTGTGCGCGTGTGCGTGTGTGTGCGTGCGTGTGTGTGTGTATGGCTGTGTATAATGGTACGCTGATGTTATCTCAGGTACGGGAGAGAGAGGTCCAGCTCTGTGGTGTGTGTGTTTGTGTGTGTGTGTGCGCGCGTGCGTGCGTGTGTGTGTGCGCGTGAGTGTGTGTGTGTGCGCGGGTGAGTGTGTGTGTATGGCTGTGTATAACGGTACGCTGGTGTTATCTCAGGTACGGGAGAGAGAGGGCCGGCTGTGGGACAGCAGGAAGCTGGGCTCCTCTCTGGCCTCAGTGTCGCTGGGCACCGCCACTGGGTAAGTGCAGACCAGCCCAACTGGGTTTTACACTATGAGGGGGCCTAGCCACAGGACCTTGTGCGTGTGTGTGTGTGTGTGTGTGTGTGTGTGTGTGTGTGTATGCCTGCGTGCGTGTATGCTTTTGTGCCTGGAAAGCCTTGCTTGGAATGTTGGAGGGTTCTAGAATTCAGACCCTGCAGAGTTCCGGCAGCGGCCTGTCGCATTCCTCGCATTTCCGGGGGTCCGCTTCCTGCTTCGGTCATGGTGTACGCGGCGGGGGCGGGGCTCCGCGTCCCATCACAGACTCGTCAATCTTCTGCCCCTTCACCTGACATCTGACTCCGCCCCCCTCCCTCCCGTGACCCCGCGGGCTGTGCGGCGTGCGGGTTTACAGTCCTGCGGTTGTGGGGGGGTGTGGGTGTGAATTAGCGATGTTGTGCTGCTGCTATGCTACCGGACCCTTAGTCCACTCTGCAAGACGGGGCCTGTTATGCTCCTGGGTCTGGGCCCAAAACAGCCTGTGGGAGGAGCGGAGTGGGGGGGGGGTGTGGGGTACTGAACAGAAATATTTTTTAGGAGAAACACGGTTTGCACCCCTAGCTCCCCCCCCCCCCCTCCCAGCCCTGTACGAACAGAGAGTGCCATTGTGCTGTGAATGCCACCGATTGGAATGTTCCCTCATCGGAATGTTTGTTTGTCCGAGGCGTTTCGGAGTTTACACGGTCGGGCCCAAAACTCACCCCCTCCCGGCTCCCTGTCCCCGTTCCTGGTGCTCCGCGTGCAGGACGGGCGAGAGGAACCTCTGGCTGCACCTCACAGCCCGAAAACCCCCTGTCCCGCTGTGCCTGGGGATATTGCTCATTCTGAAGTATTATAAACTGAAGGGGAATGCTGGCGGGACACCAAGCCCTTTTGTAAACCAGTCACATCATAAACCATTCCTGCTTCTTCCATTAACGGTCCATGTGTTTGGAGTACAAGGCACTGCTTTTGTTCCTTGTTGTGTTAATATTAACAGGCCAGCATATCTACACATCTGCACATTGAGAAAGAGAGGAAGGGAGGGAGGGAGGGAGGGAGGGATGCAGAAATGACTTTTCATTGCATTTTCAGCCTCAGGATGAGGAATGTTAGAGTTTACCCTGTGTGTGTGTGTGTGTGTGTGTTTGTGTTTGTACAGTGCGTGTGTCTGTGTTTGAGTCCCCATGTGTGTGAGCGTGTGTGTGTGTGTTGGTGGGTGGTGGCATTGAAAAAATGTGTGCGTGTGGTGAGAAGCTGCCTAACGTCGCCCTGCTCATCTGGCGACAAGCTGCTGGGCCCTCCCCTGCCGCACCCCCCCCCGTCCCTCGCCGGTCCTGTCGAACCCGAGCCGGAACTGATAACTGCATGACAGTCGGCTAACGGGAATTCTGAGCGTCCGTTCCCCCTCCCCACGCATTCTTTCAGACTTGCTTAAATGTTTGGACGCACACGCTCACTCCGGTCCGGTACTTCCCTGATAGTTGCACTGCAGAAACCTTGTACACGTTGTGTTTGTGATTTTTAAGTGGTGCAGCGTGATTAGGGTCAGGGACCTGCTTGGGGACAAGGGGATCAAACAGTAGTGTCCCATGTGGGGTTTGAACCTGCAACCCCTTCCATTTTTAAAGCCGAGAGCCTCTCCTCCCCCCACCCCCCCACCCCCCACCCCGACCCTTACCCCAAACTGTGTCTCAGGGGTTTCTGATAGCCCCGAGCTGTAGGTTCCACCTGGTCAGCTCCAGTGCCCCCCCCCCCCCACCCAGGCATCTCCGCTGTAGGGTCACACCTGACCTCACGTTCAGGGCCCTTATCTGCATGTTGGTCTTTGTCCAGAATAAACTTGCCCCTCAGCGTTAAATTGGTTGGAAAATTTTTAAATTAATCACCACTTCCTTTTTTTTTTTTAAAATTTTTTTTTTTTTATTGCATCCGAGTGGTCTGCCATGTTGATGTGCTTGTATGTATGTGTGTGCGTGTACACACACACACACACACACACACGTATGTACATACTGCACTCAGTGTATTGTGAGCGGTTCACAGAAGCTGTCCAACTGAGTATTATCAGTTATGCTTTGGATAATATGGGACGTCTCCAGAGATGAAGACCTCTGAGCAGGCTGCTCCCCTGCCCGTGTGAGGAGGCTGCAGTCAAACTCACAGCCCTGCTCTATTCTTATTTGCTTATCCTAAGAGAGCGGAGATCTGCTGAAACGCGGTCCTCTAGGGTGTAATGACAGAGCTCACACCTGGATCTCAAACCCACATCATCCCCCCAGGCTGCCCCCCCGTTCCCCGTCCACTGTCCCGGTGCGTCGGGAGGTTACTGAACAGACGAACGAATCGACCAATCAGCAAAGCCGGCTCCTGTCATAGCCCATAGGCTCCTCCCATCACTGCGCGGCCCCAGTTGAGATGTTACGAGGCGTACTAAAGATGTAATGACCCCAGAGGAGAGATTATGAGGGCGTGTTACATATGTAATGACCCAAGGAAAGATTATTGCCTGTGTTACGTATGTAATGCCCCCCCAGGGCAGATATTACAGGGCGTATTACAGATGTAATGGCCTCAAAGGAGAGGATGCAGGGTGTTACAGATGAGTGTAACGGAACGATTCGGCAGTGGTGTAATTATAGGGGGGTAATGCCACTTGAGCGTGATAGGACGGTATTTGTTTTCTGCATCCTTGCGGAGTCTTGTCGTGTACGGATGGAAGTAGCCGCTTCCTTAACCATGTGGTTTTAAGCAAAAATAATCTCAGCGCAGTTGCGGTAGAACGGCCTTGGTCAGACAGTGCTCCATTTGTTTGTTTGTTCATATATTATTATATTCATTCCCATGATCCACCGCAGCTTACAAACGGCCTATTCACAGAGCTGGATATTTACTGGAACAGTAAATAGGCTTAAGTACCCCAGTGCTTTACAGTACCCCCGTAGTGCCCTGCCCAAGATTTGAACCGGCAACCCTTTTCCGATTGGTCCTATCCTGTTTCTTAACCGCTCCACTCTTGGACAACAGGACAGTTTCACGGTCTTAGTCTTGCCAATGATGACTGTAGTTCAGGTCCGGGAAAGGGAATGAAACCCTCCCTGACAGTGTGTTTGTTCTACCCGTCATCGTGTCCTAGAGACGGATGAAGCTACTCGGGTTTGTTTAGAGAAAAGGCTGAAAAGCACTAAATTAATGCGAAAGCCAAACTTCATGCTGGCTTTGGCAAAAAGAAAGAAAGTAATTGAATTTTACATTGCGCCACAAAGCTGGCATCTGACTTTAAAAGTCAATTTTGTCTTTTATATGTCATATTACATATTTTATTTCTTTTATTGAGCGAAAGTGTATAGTGCGCACTCAAACCGTCAGGCCCGGCCACAGAGATGGATGGTAATAGAAAAAGTTAAGTGTTTGTTTTTCTTTTTCTGGTTGAAAATTGAGCCCAGAGAATCTTTGCTTTTGGGCTGGGGGTCTCGGAGAAAGGCCGCCGTTATGCCCGTTTTCCATTATAGGCACAGATTTTTATCGCAGCTGGGAGAGTTCAGCAGAGAGCTCTAACCCCCCCCCCCCCGCTCCTTCCCTCTATAAACATAATTATAATGAGCTTAATAGGATCTTCTGGCGTGCTGTAATCAGCAAACTTACAATGAGACTCAATTGCAACCAGCTTTTCTGGGGAAACTGGCGGCGTCGTGTCAGATTTTCTGGCCGCGTTTCCTGCCGAACCCTGGGTCTGCGCTTCCTGTTCAGGTCAGAGGGGACCCCTCCGTCCCCTCTCCTGGCCAGCGGGGGGGTAGTGGGGGTGGTGGGGGTGTCCAGGTAGGTGTGCTCAGATATATTCGACTTTGATTTTAAGTGCGCAGTTGAAGAGACGGGGAATTGAAGCCAGAGCACGATAGCGTAGCGGCGCTGATGTAGCACGACCAAACTTAAACAGTCTGCGGCAGCCGTTTTAAATTTCGCCCGCTTAATTATTTGCAGTCAGAGAAAATATTAAACCCCCCCCCCCCCCCCACCACGTCCTGCCCCCCCAAAATACACACCCACACGCACGTGCGCGGAGTCACACACACTCCTCTTTCTCTTTCAAAATATGGGCGTAAAGCTGGAGAAATATAGCCCCTCTGCCCGACCGCTCCCCCCCCCCCCCCCCCCCGGCCCCCACCCCCCGCCCCCTGGCCTCTCTTCAGGGCTGACCTAATAGCTTTCTCTACCCTGGCCTCAGATGTACGGGGGGGGGGGGGGGCCCGAGTTGAAAGTTCTGGGGTACCAATCAGAGACGGAACGTGACACCGAACGGGTTCGCCTGCGCGGCCGGGCCCGTGCGGTCAGGTGACCCCCCCGCCGCCAGTGGAGGGGGCGGGGCTTATCCCCCCCCCCCCCCCGGTTCGGCGCCGTTTCTCTTTGACGGGGGTTTTTTCTGAGCGGAGTGCGGCTTGGTCGCCCCACCGTAGCCCAACCGAACCCCTTTAATCAGCGGGACGGGGGGAGGCTGGGGCTGATCGCCCCGGCCCCCGTTTGGAACACAGCGCTTTCTCTCTCTCTCTCTCTCTCTCTCTCTCTACCAGCCCCCCCCCCCCTTTTTTTTAAAATTCAAGACAGATGTATGGAGTCTCATTTGGCTCAGCGATGGCTGTTCTGGTTTTAAAAAAAATAAATAAAACCGAAAGTTTGTCCGCGTGTGTCCGGCGTGCGTTTGGATGGCAACAGCGCTTCTATTACGGCAGCGGTGCCTTCCGGTCCAGCCCAGCAGAACCCGGCAGAATCCGCACGGCTCTGAGCCGGGGACACCAGGGGTCGAGAGTCCAAATACCAGGTGGTGAAATGGCTGCCGTCCCCCCCCACCCCCCCCCCACCCCCCCCGAGCGGCTGACCCGAACCCGGACCGGTCGGGACGAAGGGCGGCGTAACCTCTCCCGCAGTGTGTTAGTCGTTTTGAGTTTCGGTTTTCGCCCGAGCGAGCAACTCTGACAGGAACGGAGGATCGTGCGAAGGGCCCCCGAATTTCTTCGTTTTTAAAGACGTTTATTCCTCCGCCTGAGTTTGATTTATTCGGTTTTTTGGATTTATGAGACGGCGGTGGAAACGCGCGCTCTGGACCGCGCTCTCTCCCGCCATCTGGTAGAAGTGCCGCCGCGCTCCTCCAAAACGTGACTCAAGCTGGCGGAGGGGCGCCCGTTACAGCGAGCCCCTTCTGTTTTTAAAAAAAAAAAAAAAATTATTATTTTTAATAATAATCTGTCGCTACGGCTTCCTCTCACCGGCACTTTTCTGCTGGAGAGAAGCGTTTCTGCACCCCAGGATTTCAGCCAGGTAGCCTTCTAAGAAAAGTAATGGGAGTCTTTACAGCCCTGAGAAAAAGAAAAAACACTAATAATTTATACATGGACATGTCTGACAGCTGGCAAGCGAATGTCTAATGTAATTCTCAGAAGGTTTCTGATTTCATCCCGCAGGTATTTGAGCAGTGGTTCAGGGATAGGGCTCTTTTGTATGAACGTGTGTGTGAATGAGAAAATAGCTTCCATGCCTTCTGAAAGGAACCGTTCTCTCTCCTTCCCCCCCCCCCCGACACCCCCCCCCCCCCCCCCAGCCCCCCGTCCATATTTTTCATTGCAATTCCAGGAGCTCAGAGTTGAAATGGGCCCAGAAAGAGTTTTTCATCGCTCTTATTATTATTATTACGGAAAAACTGCCGCCGTCTCACGATGTGAATTGGTGTTGAACGCTTCGCACTGAAGGGCTTTGCTCTGCTGCCTCGCGCTCGCATGTGACAGAGTTCTACAGCAGGCCCATAAATCACCTTTCCCACTGACCACGGGAGAGAGGGGGGACCACGGTTTAACCGATCCCGCCATGGGGCGATCGCTGTCGCTTAGCACACGGACGCTTTTTAACGGGGGGCGGGCGGGTTTGCTGTTGTGTGAACTTCTGAACGCGTTGGAACGGTTCGCTTCACGCTCCTGCAAACGAACAGGGACAGAACTGCTGTCGCGTCCAACTTCCACCGTATCACATGACGCCATTTGTCACGCGCGTCGATCTGTAATAATAATAATCATAATTAATAACCGTCGTCGTGGTTTATTTTCTGCGCAGTTCCTCGTTATCTGGGATGACAGTACGCCGCTCCTGTTGTGTGTTCCTGAGAATTCAGGCTCGGGTTTGATTCGTGGTCCTTCCTTCCCGAGGGCAAACGCTTGCGCCCTCGCGAAAACCAGCGAGGTCCTGCCGCTGCTCACACCCACGCGGGCGTCCCGCGCCCCCCAGCGCCTGCTCGTCCTCTTTAACCCCCCCCCTCTCCGCCTCTGCTGATGGGCAGTGAGGGTCCAGGTAAGAAGTGGCTACCGTGCATTACCCAGCTGGGGGCTAGTGCTGAGCATGAGAAGCAGGAAAAATATTATTATTATTATTATTATTATTATTATTTTATTTTATTTTTTTTAATTTATTTTTTTTAATATATTTTTTGTGATCAAATTTTTTATTGATTTTGATATAATCATCAGCATCAGCAATACATCATCAAAAAGCTGATATTATTATTATTAGTTATTATTATTATTATTATTACTACGTCACCATCATTCCCAGGCAGGAATTCCAGAAGCTGGTCATTCTGGAATTATTAGTGGAAAGTCGTAACTCTGAAACTGCTGGAAACTGAAACTGCTGGTAATTCTGAAGCCACTGGAAGCTCGTAACTCCTAAACTAGTGGAAACTCATCGTAGGTTTAGCAGGAGCCGCCGTGTAAGTAGCCTAAAGTGAAAACAACTCGCTGTTATTCACAACGTGTGTGTGTGTGTGTGTGTGTGTGTGGGGAGGTGGGGGGGGGTGGGGGTTGTAACTGGCTCAGGCTGTAGCTGACGGTCCCTGTGGCAATGCATTTATTTGATTTAGTTTCTTTACGCCCCATGCCGACCCCCCCGCGGAAGACAGCGCTTTTGGGGAAGTGAGCTCCTGTTCTGAATAATAGCCTTGGGAAGCCGTCATCACCTGAGCTGATGCCCTTGTGTGGCTGAATGAAATGAGACAGATAGCGGGTGCTTTCCAGTACTCCGGCCTCTTATGGTTCTGTTTGCAGCACTCTGGGCTTTGGGGTTCCCCCGAAATGGAGCCAGAATTAGTAGATTGACAGCATGGACCGAGATCCATGTGGGCTAATGCAAATACGCATACAGAAACACACACGCACAGACACACGCACAGACACACACACACACACGCACACGCACACACACACACAGACACATACACACACATACACACACGTACAGACACACACAGACACATGCACACACACGCACGCACGCACGCACGCATGCACGCACACACAGACACACACACACTCACACACACTCACACAGGCACACGCACAGACACACACACACACACACACACAGACACATACACGTGCATATGTGCATACACACAGACACGTACATATGCATGGAAACACGGGCACACACACACACATGCACACACGCGCAAGCATAGACACACACACATGCACACACACGCAAGCATAGATACACACACACACTCACACACAGACACACATACACACACATACACACAGACACTTACACACACACACACACAGGAGAGAGGAGAAGCCAGACACCAGGTTGTTTTTGGAGCCGGTGAGAGGGCCTGAAGCCCAGAGAGAGGCAGCAGCAGCAGCAGCAGCAGCAGCAGTCTGCCAGGGACGCAGGGCTCTAAGGGGGACCAGGAGGGCCCCGGCAGGACGAACAGTCACACAGGAGTGCAGAGTGCAGCACTGCACAGCTCACCTGCTGTTAGACCACTGCAGGGGGCACTGACACTGGCCTGTTAGTCTTGGACAGAGTGAACTGCCCTGTTTTACTGAAGGTGCTGTGTCTCTGATCTTTTTTGTGGGGGTAGTTCCTGTGAATTGATCTTGGTAAAGCACTTTAATTATTATTAATTATTATTATTATTATTATTTATTTATTTATGTTTTTTTTCTATTATTATTATTATGTGTTTAATAAATTGCATATTCCTATACATATTGCTCAGTATTATATACAGTCAGGACCAAAATTCACTACACTACCAACCTTGTTTTCCTTATTTACCAAGGGCTAATACAATTACGATTTATAACTTTCGAGAATACACAAGTAAAAACTTTAATAATATAAGTAAACAAAAAAGTGTGTTCGGTATTTATAATGTTTGAGCACTAGCAGTGACGGGTCGAATAGCAGATTCATTGAATTGACAGACGGTTTTAGGTGTTGATAGCCCAGATATTTGCATGTTGAGCTTTAGGAACACACATTTGTTAATATTTGAATGAATAAGGGTTGTGACAACTCACATAGAGATTCTTACCTTATGGTGGACAAACCATATTTACTTAGTTCCCCATTTCATGTGAGCGTTTAGGACGTATGTTCAAGTTTCTGGCTTGTAACTGCTCTCGATAACGTATTCTTGAATAAGTAGTGCAGCTGGAGCATCACAATTGCCTTATTCCTTGGCAGTGGTAGTGGTAGGTCCTGGTAGTGTCCTCCGACTTTTGGACCCCCCCCCCCCACTGTATGTGGATATTTTACAGAAACAAAGCGGTCGAGAAGCTTCAGTGAAGCCGCTGCACGCGGGAATCAAAGCTGCCGTTTGGGGCCCCCCGGTTCTTCTCTGGCACCCTGAAGCCCGTCACACACACACGGCTCGGCAGGCTGCAGTACCGCGAGCTGCGTGCACTGATGCAGAGCCAGCGGGCGCACTCGATTACTCTAGCAGCTGATGAACTCTGCGCGCACGCGAGCGTGTGTTTTTGCACTTGGAGGATCCATTTCGCAAACTTTTAAAAGTCATTTTCTTTTTTTTTTTTTTTTTTTTTTTTTCCAGGACCTCTTGCGGGGTTTTTATCGGCCGTGTAAGAAACGGCCCGGCACATCTGTTTCTCCGTCAGGGGCGAACGCGCCTCAGTGTTTTTCCCCCCACATCCTCAGTCGAGGAGCGCGGTACTTTTTTTTTTTTTTTTTGTCCGTCGGACGCTTTTTGGAGTCCTGTCCGCCCCTCACACAGGTCCCCGCTTCGCCCAGGCTGTGTGAAGTTATCCTGGCCTTGTGGGGACCCTTCGTCCGAGGCCCTTATTTCACAGGCCGCTGACGGGCGAGGGCAGCGGTGTGGTGCAGGGTCCCGGGTCTGTTATTC
>CM045899.1:22927222-22934722 GCA_025169545.1 Anguilla japonica | reverse complement strand
GGCCTGTGGCGGACGGCGCTCGGCCTCCCCGTGCCGCAGGGCCCTGCACGTGGGCGTGGCAGCCTCCCGCCGCGGCCGAGACGCGACAGGGTGATGATGAAGGCCGGGCGGGATGATGAAGGCCACGGCGGGCGACAGCCGCGGTCGTCTGCTGTAATCCTCTCTGCTTCTCTGCTCCGCCCGCCAGTGCTGCTGCAGTACATTGTGTTAGGGCACTGCACTGTGACATCATTGCGTTCTAGTTCTGAAGTACTGTGACATCATAACGTTGCAGCCGTGCTATTCTGTGACATCTTCGCATCAGAGCTGTGTCGTACTGTCTTATGATTTTAGTAGAAGTCATTGTGTTAGGGCTGTGGCGTACTGTGACATCATTGTGCTGGGTCAGCGTTGCGCTGTGACATCATTGTGCTGGGTCAGCGTTGCGCTGTGACATCATTGTGCTGGGTCAGCATTGCGCTGTGACATCATTGTGCTGGGTCAGCGTTGCGCTGTGACATCATTGTATTAGCGCTGTTCCATACTGTGACTCCACTGCAGTGCACTGAGCGAGCTTTATTCCCTCACCACCAAAAACACATGAATTGAAAGTGTCATTTTAATTGCGCTACAGAAGCTGTTGAGGGGTAAAGAAACACCCTGGGTCACAATTTATAATTGTATGTTTTGTGCCCAGAACCAACACTCTGAGACTCTCTCTCTCTCTCTGTCTCTCTCCCTCTCCTTCTCTCTCTCTCCATCTCTTTCTCTCCCTCTCCCTCTCTCTCTCTCCATCTCTTTCTCTCTCTCTCTCTCTCTCTCTCTCTCTCTCTCCATCTCTCTCTCTCTCTCTCTCTCTCTCTCCATCTTATTCCCTGGCAGCTCAGGTTGAGACGAGTAAACCTGCATTTATTGGCCCAACAAACAGTCCATGAAAGGCAGACTGTCCCCTGGCTGTTGGGTCTCTCGTTCGTGTTCGGGGGGGAGTCCTGGAGCTTTTCCTGTCTGTTCCTGAGGCCAGAGAGAGGAGGGGGATATAAATGAGGGGTGGGGGGGGGGGGGGGGTCGTTATAAACATTTCCAAACAGCCCCCGCTCTCCCTGCATGACGGACCCTCCCTGTGGAGGGGAAGAGGTGGCATGAAAGGGTGTTTGTTGAAGGAGGTCGGCGTCCCATTTCTTGGGGGTCAGAGGTCACGGGGAACGTGCCCCTGGCTGCAGGATGTTTAAAGTGGGCTTTGTGCCACAGGCTGTGGGGCGCGGGCGCGGGGTGAGGTCTTGGAGCGCTTCAGGGGCTGAGGTTTGGGGGTGGTCTGTCTGACAGGGGGGATTTGTCTGGGGGGGAGCTCGGAGCTGAGCTGTCTCTCCAGGTGTTTCTCTCTCCGGGAAGAGAGGGAGACGTGCTCACCCACCTCACACTCGCCCGCCCTGGGGAGGAGTGAGTCCCCTCTCTCTCTGTCCCTCTCTCTCTCTCTCTCTCTCTCTTGCGCTCCCTCTCTCCCTCTCTCTCCTGTTTTCTTCATTCAACTAGATACGTTTTTGTTCCCGGATCTTTGTTGAGCTTATTACTCAATCTAGCTGATGACCCTTCACCTTCAACCCCCATACCCCCCCTCCCCCCCACTTCCCTCTCGCTCCCCCCCCCCATTCCTCATTGAACTATTTTGTTGTACCTTGAGGCAGACAGTGTGGTATTTTGGTGAGAGGGATGCGACGGTGGGTCTGAGAGTGTAAGAGAGGAATGCTGGGTACTGTAGTTCAAGCTGCTGCAAAAGACTCTTGATTAACCCCCAATCGCTTGTCACAGCCTTCTTTTTTTTTGCATAAGCCAAGATTCTCTCATCCCTGCATTGAGTTTGGTGAGTTAAAGACAGACAGACGGACGGACACAGTGTGTTACAGGCCCATGCCCGACAGTCGGGTGCAAGACGGGTGAATTTTTCGGCAAACGCGCCGCACCCTCACGGGTCGCCCAGGGTAAGCCGCCGTGCCGCAGGCTAGGCTAATGCAGCTAACGCAGCGTTAGCGTACCGCCGTTTACCGCCAGGCCTCCTCTCTGCCTTTCGCCGCCTCCCTCAGTTGCGCCGAAAACAGGAAGTAAAAAATAGCAGGTGAAACTGCGCAGGCGGCCCACCGCAGCAGCGCCGTCCGGACGCGTTAATGTGCAGCGCGCGTGCATGGAGCGGCCGCAGCCTGGACCGCTTCGAGCAGACAGCGCGCGCGAGCCAGCGCAGCGCGTCGCTCGTGGTTACGCGACCGCGTGTGAGAATGGCTCCCGGCCCCCGCTGGGGGTGGGGGGGGGGGGTGGGGGAGGGGGGGGGGCGATTAAAGCAGAGGAAGTGGCTGCCTGCGACCTCGGCGCTGTCCGGCCGCGGCGTCTCCGTTGTGAAAACGGGGGGGGGGGGCGGGGGCGGGGGGGGGGGGGGGGGGGGGTCGCAGAGAGAGCGCGTTAATGGAGCGCGGCGATCGTCTTAAGCCAGAACAGCTGTGTCCCAAAGACCGGGCGGCAGACTTCTGCGCATAAATCTTCACGCCCTGCCTCCGGGGAGAGGGGCTCGAGCCCCAGGCCGCAGCTCTGCACCCCAAAATCCGTCCCCAAGTCCCAGAGAGAGAGAGAGAGAGAGAGAGAGGTGCCCTTTCCCCTCAGGCTCCATCAATCCCAGTGGAGCCGATGCTGTTGAATAGCCACTCATGTCAGCATCATGTCATCATCGTGTCATGTGCTCCTTGTGTGTAGTAATGAGCGCTCATGTCTCATCTCAGGTCTTTTGCTCTGTCCAATCAGCTGTAGTGTTACTGCGGTGTTCCATCCCCGGTAGCCGCCCTGGCTGTTTACACGTAGTGTTAGCCGCAGTGGCCTTTACGTCACTTTGGACAGACGGGTCAGCGCAACGCACGGTAGCTGGTTCTGTGCACTGTGATCTGCTGACAGTCATGCAGAAGTGTGTTTCTTATATAAGATTTTTTGCATTGTAATAGTTTTTTTTTTTGCGCATGTGGTCCCGGTCTTGTTTAATTGGTGTACGGAACACGCGCATGTGGTCCGGCTCGTTAACCTCTGCTGGCTGCTCGCACCCCCCCCCCCGCCCGCCCCCCGCCCCCCGCCAGGGGGATGTGAGTCAGACTCTTGTTTGCACTCTGTTGCTCTGTAGCGAGGGCGTCTGCTCTCACTCTGGAGTTTTTTATTACGTGCGTCAGCTGTGGAGCATTTCTTAGGACGTGCTGTTGCAATATTCTCCTCCCGACACCCCCCCCCTCCCAAAACTCCTCCAACGTCCCGGACCCTGCTGTGCCACAACCACGGAGGCTGAGAAGGCCCACTTTCACTGTTGGGCCGGTCCACTGCATCTCTGCAGTGTGTGTGTGTGTGTGTGTGTGCGTGCGTGCTGTGTGTGTGTGTGTGTGTGTGTGTGCGTGTGTGCGTGTGTGTGAGTGCATGCGTGTGTGTGTATTTGCATGCATGCATGTGTGTGTGTGTGTGTGTGTTAGTACATGAGTGTAGGATACATGTATCTGCTTCAGAATTTACCACAGTCACCCCCCCACCCCCCCCCCCACCCCAAGTTGACACACAGAAATAGATGCAGAGAATCAAGGTGAGAGATGGTGCGGTAGAGAGAAACGAAATGATAAAGATGGAGTGTGTGCATGTGTGTGTGTGAGAGAGAGAGAGAGAGAGAGAGAGAGAGAGAGAGATTTTGAGATTTAAAAAAACCCTTTTATTGGGACATTGTTCAACCACAGAAAATTACTGTACTTCAAATAAAAATAATATACAAGCAACACAGAGAAAAACAATTAACAAACTAACCACAGGCAGAAAAGAGAGAAATAGCTAGAGAAAAGAGAGAGAGAGGAAGAGAGAGAGAGAAGAGAAACATATACACTTCCATTTTCTTATATAAAAAAAATCCAAACACCATCAGCAAAAAAATATAAATTAAAAGAAAATAATAAAAATTCAAGGGAGAGAGAGAGAGAGGGAGAGGGAGAGGGAGAGGGAGATTTGAGTGTGACCCTTCGTCCTGAGGCCAGCCGCCACTCTGCAGTGGATGTTGTGTATAAACCTGGCTCTCTTCCCCCTCTCTGGCTCTCCTTGGCCAACTCCGCATTCCTCTCCTCCACCCTTCCCTTCTTCCCCCACTCTTCCAAACTGTTTCTGCCAGAGGCCTCATCCCTCTCTCTCTCCAGGAGAACAAGGCAGGGTCACAATGGGGTGAGCGTGTGTGTGTTGTGTGTGCGTGTGTGCGTGCGTGCGTGTGTGTGTGTGTGTGTGGTGTGTGCGTGCGTGTGTGTGTGCGTGCGTGCGTACGTGTGTGTGTGTGTGTGTGCGTGCGTGTGTGTGTGTGTGTTATCTCATACAAAGACCCTGTATTTTCATTTTTGTCATTGTGTTTTGCACATGCACAAAAAAAAGTGCTTATCCAGCTCCATGTATTTTCAATGCGTCATAAATTCAGCAGCTCAAAGTTGGTTCAAAAACCCATTGATGAAATCATAATGTTTGTGTTGGTTAATTTGTTTTTCCTGAGACCCAGAGTACACTTGCATGTATATACAAATATTTATATACACAAATATTTCATGCCCCCCCCCCACCCCTGTTTCTGCAGGGCGACTCACGCAGCATGTTCCTGTGAGTTTTCAGACTTGCTGTTCTGATCCCCATCTAAAGGATGTGGTATTATCTGGCCTGGAAATAATGGGAAAATTGAGGCCTGGTTGGTGAGGGTAATGGCGGGAAGGGGAGATTAGGCAGTTGGAAGTTGGCAGAGCCGGCCGGAGCTTCGTCCAGCCACAGACGAGGGAGAGTTTCCCCAACGGTGCAACGTTTCTGTCGGTTTTCAGCGCTGGTGTAGCAGTGCTGGTGTCTGTGTCCTGGGGTCTGTGTCCTGGGGTCTGTCCTGCCTTTCAAAGCACCTCATTCCTTCTCTGACGTCAGGTGGCTTTTGGTTGTAATGCACTGTGGTCTCGGAAGAATGGTCATGCTGCAGAAATAATAAAAATTTGATAGACCTGTTGCTTTAGCAGAGTTAAAAGATATGATTCAAAACACCGTACCTGAGGTATGTGTGTTTTTAACAACCAGATGCTGAAGTCAGATATTCTGGTTTGTTTTTGACTATGAATGTGAATGTGGACGATACAAAAAAAAACAGCATTGTTAAAGAATGCCATTTTAAGTAAAAACTGGCTGTGTAAAAAAAAAAAATGGTTTTAAATATATCATAACGTAGCTATGGCACACTCGTTCCTCTCAAGTGCTTCCTGGTTACGGAGTGCTTATTTGGACAGGAGGTAAGAGGGGCTTGATGTCCGTGTGGTGCATGTGTGTCCAGGTGTGTCCAGGTGTGCCTGGATGGGAGGCGGTTGCCCACGGCAATTAGACAGGAGATTGACAGAAGGGTTTTCCGTCAGGTGTGACAGGTGAGAACTGGGTTTGACCCTTTAAGCTGTAAGATCATAAATTTGGATTAGAATTTTCTCAACTGCACATTCTAATGCCAACGTAACAACCACGACTGGTAATTTAAAGCAATGGAGTTCTAGAACACTGACTTAGAAATTTGAATGAACGTTTCGAAAAACCTACTCTTCAAAGGGTTAAGAGTGCAGAACTGCATCAGTGTCAGGGGTGATTGACTGGTGCAGTACAGCTCATCATACCTGTAGGAGCGGCTTTGGTCCTGTCAGATGGGATTCTCTTCAAAACGCCTGTGCAGCCTTGACGGCCAGCCGAGCACAGCCATCCATGCTGAAGCTGAGAGGGCTTTTCTGATTTGCTGATCATTTTTATTTTTTTTCCTGCCTAAATTAAACACACGCGTGTGTGCGGGGGTGCCAAGTTTGCGCAACCCTCCCTCCCTGGCCTCTCGCGAGGTGTGATCTCATAGCGAGCGGCTCTCTCTCTCTCTCTCTCTCTCTGTGTGAACTGGAATATTTAAGAGCTCCAGTGATTTGGAAAGCCGTGGAAACGGGCCAAAGCGAGGGGAGGGCTGAAACCCTTCCCAACTTGTGAGGCCGTCTGTACTCCCCCCACCCTCTCCGCTTGGCCTGGAGCAGGATTTTTCTGCCCCCCCCCCACTGGTAATTTGCCCCCCGCCCCCCCCCCCGGATACCCTGCTGTTATCAGGGAAGCGCGGTAATGAAGGGAACTCGCAGCGCACGCCTTCCTGGCCAGAGTCCACGTGGCGGCGAACGAACGAATGAACGAACGAACGACCGAACGAACGAACGAACGACGAACGAGACGAACGAACGAACGAACGAACGAACGAACGAACGAACGAACGAACGCACGTGGGGGAGTGGCAGGTACCATGGAAACGCTCGCGGGTAACGAGCGCAGATTAACGAGGTACGGGCCCTATCTCCCATCCACCAGTAAGGGTCCTGATTGAGCCCAGCTGTGCGGTCAGAGGTAAAGGCGGGCAGCTGCGACCGCGACGGCTATCGCCCCACGCGATCTGCGTGCCGTTTGAAATTTCACCTCTCCTGCCCCCCCCCCCCCCCCCCCCCCCCCCACCCCCCTCCCCCTCGCTCTGCCCTGGTCCTGTCCTTCACCCCCAACCCTCCATCATTAATGCCAGATTTTTTTTTTCCATAAATAAAATTCTTCTCTCCGTCCGAAAGGACTGCCTGTGGGCCACGCCCTCCATTCCTCCCCAATGAGAGGCACGTTTGGAGCGGTCTCCAGGGAGACGGCCGCTCTGCTGAGACGCTCTGTAATTTTGGGCTCGTTTCTTCTGTCGCCTGCAAACCCCAAGCCCCCCGCCCCACCGGCCCCCTCGACCCTTCCTCCCCCTCTTTAAAACACTCTTTTTCCAATTTCTCCCCTGTTTTCTCCATTCCTATGCCCTACCCCAACCAATACCACATCCCCCCAAACCCTCCCTCGAACCCCTGTACTCTTCTAAAAAGAGTAGATAGACCTCAGATAGACCTGGAACCCTCCTCTAGTTCAAGCCCACACCCCAACCTTGTTTCCTGTGAGCACCGAGTCCTACAATTTAGGGGGGTGGGGTGGTGGGGGGGGGTTAGATGCCACAGCCCCCGTGCCCCTGTGTGCCCTGGCGGTGCCCACCACAGCTCTGAGAAGCTCCCAGCTGGCACCCAGCCCTGCCGCCCCGAAAACAGTCGCATATTTTTACTACCGACTACTCGCCCGTTCCTTTTCACACACAGGCTCTTTCTCTGTTGTTTTTTCCCCTCTCTCTCTCTCTCTCTCTCTTCTCTCCTCTCTCTTCACCGCAAATAGCGCAGCTTAGCTTCCAGGACGCTGTTGGTGTGAGCCCAGCTCCGGCGAGCCAGGGGATCGAGTAACGGGGATTCGCACGTCAAAAACGGCCTCTTCCAGCGCACGTCCGACGTCCCTCCGCTTCCAGAACAAATAACGGGTGAAAGAAAGAAAGAAAGAGAGAGAGAGAGAGAGAGAGAGAGAGAGAGAGACCGCGCTAGCGTGCGTGTGTGCGATCTGCGTTCGCCCTCGTTGCTCGCCGGGCCGCGGGTGTAATTTGAAAAC
>CM045899.1:22904722-22922222 GCA_025169545.1 Anguilla japonica | reverse complement strand
TTGCTGCTACTTAGACAGTCTGACACTTTGCACAAGTAAAGTCTTTGATTGACCCGGTGGCTCAATACAGTTTTTAATCTTCAAAGGTTTAAATCTTTGTGTTTTGTCTGCAATTCGAAGAAGTCGTTCGGTGAAGGGGAGGGGGAGGGGGACTGGGAGTAAACTGGTAATTTCGTTTAAAAAAAAAAAAAAAAAAAATGCAGCAGAAAAAAGCATACATATATACATAGAAAATGTAGCCTTCACATAGCACAAGAGTCAAACAAAGCTTTGCAAGACCGCTCCTTTCTTGGAGCCTGCAGCTTCTCTCAGTTACTGTACGGTGACGTTGTCCACAACAAACGATGCTCCTCTGGGGCAGCTAGCATTTCAGCCATCAAGGGGGGGGTTCAATCCCCAGAGCCCCCTGCCTTCAGTGCAAGTTTCCTCCCAAACAGGGTGTGTGCGGAGTGCCGTTCCGGTGCACCCTCACGTCGGGGTGTCAGACCGAGCTCCCTGTCGCCTGTTGGGACCGTCGGCACGAGAGGCCACGGGCGGGGAGACACGCCACAGGCATGTCTGTCCAGCAATACGATCACAGAAAACAAACACAACACACATCATTGTCAGTCCAGCACAACTTGTGTACGTGTGAACAAAGGCACTTTGGCTTTTGCCCTGAAGAAAAAGAACAATCCTTTAGAACAAATCTCCCATCGGGCAATTTTGATTGCACATGAACGTTACGTATTTGTTCAGTTTTTTTTTGTTTGTTTGCTTGCTGCTGTTAACTCAGCCAGCTGTTTTGCCTCTCTGAACTACCTGCAGGGTAGGAGGCTGCTACATGTTTTTTTTTTTTTAAGAGCTCCACCTAGTGGCCGGAGGTCTGAATGACAAGGGGGAGGGGTCAGAAATAGGAGGGCTTGAGCGACGCCATGTTGTTATTGGAGGCGCAGTGGGCCTGCATGAGCGGGACCTCGTACTCCGCCCCGGCGTGGAGGGCGGCCGGGGGGGCGGCGGCTGCGGCTCGGCGGGCTGCTTCTGCGGCAGCGCCCCGTTGTCCAGGCAGGCCTTGACGCCCTCCAGCTCGAGCGTGGAGGGCTCGTCGCTGCCCGCGTCGTCCGAGTGCCCCTTGGCCCGCCGCCTGCGGAGGTAGCACGCCGCGCCCACCGCGGCCGCCGCCAGCGCCAGCAGCAGCAGCACGGCCAGCGCGGGCACCAGCTTGCTGGTGAGCTGGCCGTCCATCACGCGCGCCACGGGCGGCTGCTGGCCGGCGGTGCGCGCCTCCGTGCAGGATGCGTCCGCCGGGCCCAGCTCGCCCAGCGGGCCCGCGCAGATGGAGTAGGTGGAGTTGGGCCGCAGGCCCCGCAGCGTGTACTCCGGGTACGAGGCCGGCACACTCAGCTGCACGGGCCGCCGGTCGGGCCCCGACAGGTTCTTGTAGGTCAGCCGGATGCCGCGGAGGTAGGGCCGCGTCCGGATGTAGCGGTGGAGGTCCAGGAGGATGGTGGTGCTGGTCACCTGGCCGGGGCTGATGTCGGGCGTCGCGGCGACGGCGACCGTGTGGGTCTCCTGGGGCGGTGCCGGCGGCGGCGGGGGCGGCGGCTCCTCCTCGTTCTCGCAGTAGGTGCCCCAGGCGCCGCGCGGGCAGACGCACTCCAGGCGCCCGCGCCGGTCCCGCAGGCAGGTCCCGCCGTTCAGGCAGATGTTGGCGGGGCACGGGGCTCCCTCAGCTGGGGCTCGGAGTCGCCGTCGCCGCCGGTGGGCACGGGGGGGACCGCGGGGGGCGGCGGGTCGCTGTCCGTCTCTGCGGAGAAGGGGCTCTCGCTGGGAGGGGGCGGGACCACGGCCGGCGTGAGCCGCCTGGGCGGCGCGGTGATCCGCGGGGCTTTGGTGGTGCTGGTGGTCACCGTGGTGGTGGTGACCGTGGTCGTGGTGGGACACCCGAAGTCCCTGTGCTCCAGCCTCTCCAGGACCTTGCCGGCGTTGAGGGGCGGGAAGTGGCAGCGGGTCTCCTCGGTCCGGCCCAGCCGGGGCCCGCCCTCCCGCAGCCAGCCGGGGAACCAGGCCAGCGGGCACAGGCAGTTGAAGGGGTTCTCGGCCGCCGTCAGCTGCAGCAGCCGGGGCAGGAGCCGGCCCAGGCCCGCGGGGAAGCCCTGCAGGTTCATGTTGCTGACGTCCAGCTCCTGCAGCTCCTCCAGGTTCTGGAAGTCCTCGGGCCTCAGCTGGCCCACGGGGTTCCCGGCCAGGCCCAGCCGGATCAGCCCCCGCGCCTCGCCCAGCGCCGGCGGCACGGCCCGCAGCTGGTTCTGCGAGACGTCCAGGTCGTGGAGGTTCCCCAGGCCGGCCAGCAGGCCCGGGTCCAGCTCCCTCAGCCCCAGGCCGGCCATCTTCAGGGACTCCAGGTTGGGCGTCTGGAAGTCGTCGGGTCCCGGCGGCGGGACCTGGTTGTAGCTGAGGTCCAGCAGCAGCAGCTTGGGCAGGCGGAGGGCGGGCAGCGAGGTCAGCCGGTTCCCCTGGAGCTTGAGCTCCAGCAGCTGGCCCAGCTCCCGGAAGGCGGCCGGGTGGATGCTCTGGATGCGGTTGTTGTAGAGGTAGAGCCTCTCCAGGAGGCCCAGCCCGGCGAAGCTGTCCCGGGACACGAGCTCCAGCTGGTTGCTGGACAGGTCCAGGTTGCGCAGGTCGGCGAGGGGCCGGAAGGCGCCGTCCGGCAGCTGGGACAGCTTGTTCTGGCTCAGGTCCAGCATCTGCAGGCCGCCCAGGCCGGCGAAGTCCTCCGGGCCCAGGACCTCGATGCCGTTCTGGAAGAGGTAGAGGTTCTTGGTGGCGGGGGGCACCCCGCGCGGAACCGACGCGTCGCGGCGCTGGATGCAGAAGATGGAGTCGGGGCCGGCGCAGCTGCACTGCTTCGGGCAGTCGCCGGCCGCCGCCCGGGCCGGGGGGAAGAGGAGGAAGAGGAGGACGAGGAGGAGGAAGGGGGGGCGAAAAGGCGGCAGCGGAGGGCGGAGGGGCTTCATGGCGCTGCCGTCGCCGTCATCGGCTGATGAAACCTGCGAACGACACATGGCGCACTGCGGTTAAAGACCAGAGTGCACATTTCACACAGCGAACAGCAGGCCCTTTGTGACTGACAGCAGTGTAGCTCCTTCTGATGCCGGGGCACCCAAGGGTATTGGTATTGGAAAGTCATGATAAAACCTTTGGATACAATCTCTCTATTATAATTTTATTTATTTATATTTTTAACATTTATAATGAATGTTTTATCAGGCAGGCAGGCAGGGCCACGGTTCATGCCACGGTAAAAATTTGCTCATTTAATGGAGTCCTATTATTTATCCCCACAAGGAAAGCTTTTCTTTCAAGTTTAAAAAATAAATATAAATTTCCCCCTCCCTCCCGTCCCCTCTGATGTGGTTTGAGCAGGACGGCGGTTTTTATTGTCGGCTGTTGTGAGCGCGCTCGACAGATGAAGGGTTTGCTCTCGCTCTCCCTCCCTGTCAGGAGGTCCTCGGGCAGCAGGCCAGCAGCAGTCTATCTCGAGGATTTTTGACGGCACAGGGCACACGCGCACACGCAGACAAAAACACAAACGCACAGACAGGCATGTAATCAGAAAACACACACAGAGTGGCGTAAGCGTGCGGGCGGGCGGGCGTACACACACACACACACACACACACACACATGCGCGCGGTCGTGCGTTCGGCGTGTAGACAGCCCGTCCTCTCTGATCTTCAGGGCAGGAGAGCGCTGAATAAAACACGATAAGAGGAGAGGGCAGAACAACTGCCGCTCGCTTTTTTTGTTTGTTTGTCTTTCCCCTTTCTGCAGAAATGCACCCATAACCTGTTTCTGCAGAAACAGGTTTACAGTTTACAGTTCACCAGCATTCCTGAACCTCCTAAAGTTGCACTCCTGAAGTGTGCGTACGTAAATAAATAAAAAAGGGTCTGTTTTTAATCTTGATTGAATCTGATTGGCCACGTCGCCCTTAAGCTCTTAAGCCCTGCTGTCATCCTGACTGGCCTGAAGTGTCTCGGAACAAAAAAGCCGCTCGGGCGTGGCTTTAGCGGCTTAGCGGCTTTTACGGGGCGTGACTTCACGCCCCGCGCCCCTCCACCCTTAGCGGCCCCCCTTCCTTTTACGGAGCGCGATGACTCCGCGCCCCGCGCCTCCCGAGCGCGCCATTAACGATTAACCCCCCGCAACGGGCCCCAAACTGTGGAGGAGAGGAGGAGAGAGAGAGAGAGAAGAGATGGTGACGGAGGTGGAGTGAAAGAACAAAGAGGAGAGGAGAGAGAGAGAGAGATGGAATGGATGAGAGAACAAACTGGAGGAGAGAAGGGGGAAAGTAGGGAAGTCGATGGGGACAGGAAAAAGAAGGAAAGTAAAAGAATAAGAGAGGGAGAGAGATGTATAAGATGAGAGACGGAGGACATGAGGGGGGTAAAAGTCAAAAGGCATGGAGGAGAAGGATGGATAGATAGAGCAGAGTGAAAGAGCAGAAGGACACGTTGAGGAGTAAGTGGCTCTGTTAGGGTTAACGGCGAAGACGCAACTGAAGAGGGCCTCAGAGCTGAAGGCAGGCTGTATCACTCCCAGCTCTGAGAGGAATCAGACGAGCCGCTGGCCTTGAGTGAGGGGAGAGAGACGTCTCTTCCTCCCTTTCTCTCTCTCTCTCTCTCTCTCTCCCTCCTCCCCCCCTCCCGGGGTTGATAAGAGCAGCGTGAGGGTGTGTCTTCGCACCGGCGGTTCACCGCGAGGTGACGTCCTGCTGCGTTTTTATTACTGCGCTCGGGTCATCGCGACGCTCAGAGCCGATCCGAGCTCATCTCTCTTTCGCCCCAGAGCCCCCGTGGCGAGGGCGGCGTTATTAACTCCGCGTAAAGTGGATGAAGTAAACGAAGCGAGAAAAGAGGCGGGTTGCTCGGTGCCTTTTTTTTTTTTTTTAGTGGAAAATGTTGACACGGTGAGTTGCGTTCAGGGCAGAGTGTTCCCTCAAGGGGTCCTTCCTGATGGCTGTTTCCATCCATCGCCTCTTAATCAGCCCTCTGGTTAGCATTAGAGAAATTGCCCAGATTGCGTGCGTATAAATGCGCATGAGGTGTTGGACTCCAAGTATTTTCTCCCTCTAGAGTTTTTCCCCCCCCCTACTGATCTAGGATCAGTCTTTCCCTCCCTTTTTTTTTCTTCTCCCCAGTGTGAAGTGTGAGTCTTCTCCTGAGATCTCTGCAGGAGCTTTATTGGTGCATTGTTTTGCCAATGTTGTGGCAATGTTTCGAGAGCACTGCATTGCATTTCATTTCATGTATTTACTCTTTATTATACCAGCAAAAAACCACAGTGCGATCATCTGTTTTACAATCTAACTCAAAGCACAATGTTACAAAGACGGTCAGCAGTCAAAATGACCACAACACATGGGAATATAAACTGGAAAATGAACAGCAGAGGATAAAAGCAGGTCACACTGCAGTCACTGTGTGATAAATTACGCTTTTCAAATCGGCAATAAGGGTTAGTGAGTTAGTGAGCGTACCTTTTTAGTTTTATGTGTAGCCGCTCTCTCACTCTGACAGCAGACACACACACACACACACGCGAGCACACACACACACCCACCCACACAGACACTTCTGGAAGGTCCCCGTGTCTCTCAGCAAAGCCACAGAAGTACAGTGTGTCCCTACTGGCCTCTCACCCCCCCCCCCCCCCCCCCCGCCCCCCCCACAGCGCCAACTCTTCCTGCTCCGCGTCACTGGTAGACTGACACAGCTGATGTTACCGGGCCCTGCTCACTGCTGCGTCAGCCTTGCTTTCCACAGCCGGGTGAACATGAAGAACGCTTTCCGCCATTTTCTGTGCTACCAGTCCATTTTCCAGTTTCTCTCTCTCTCTCTCTCCCTTTCTCTCTCTCTCCCTCACCCTCTCTCTCTCTCTCTCTCTCCCTCCCTTTCTCTCTCTCTCTCTCCCTCTCTCTCTCTCCCTCTCTTCCCCCCCCCCCCCCCCCCGTACCTGTGTGCTCCGTGTGTCTGAAGGAGACCAGAGTCTTTATGGCTGTATTTTCTGAGCCAATCATCAGCAGGTTCCACTGAACCCCTCCTCCTGGTTTCCCCCCCCCCTTGACACCCCCCTCCCCCACCACTTCACACATACACGTACACGTCTGCTTGCATGCATAGAATTTAGAGAGACCAGAGATTACACCCCCCCCCCCCCCCCCACAAAAAAAAAAAAAAAAAAAACATGTTGCTTCCAGCCCCAGAAGTATTTCTACGTTGTTCTAATTCTGGTTCTATAAAACTTTGTGGGGGGCGCTCAATGTGATTTTTATTACCGCGAAGGTACTGTAGCGTGTGCAAACGCGTCCAGATCTGTGAAGTCATGGCGATAGAGTGTGACCGCGCGCATTTCCTGCGTGCGCTGCAACTGCCTATTTTTAAAAAACCTGTCAAACCGTCATTATTGTTAGCACCGTCATTGTCGGTATGCATGGCTGGCACGGGGAGGGGAGGGGAGGCTGGAGCGAGTGGTTCAAGTATTTTCTCCCTCTTGTAAAAACGAAACGGTTGTACCTTAAATGCCAAGCTCTAGAAGGCTCTGCGAGAGACTTTTGAAAAGGGCGCAGGGCGTCAAGGGCAAATAAGAGAGAGAGCGAGGGACAGAGAAAGAGAGAGAGAGAGAGACTTGAGACTTTTCAAGGCCCTTTACTTACATTGTATTAAACCAAGGGGGTGGTGGAATAGCAGCTATTTACATATTCTACGGCGAGCCAGCCAAACTCAGAACCGACAAAAGCACTGCAGCGGGACAAGAACAGTAAATATTTAACTAAACAAGCTTTCCGCTTGCTCTCATTTCTTGGCCTGCCTCATACAATTACTAATTTCCCATTTGCCGCAGAGCTGCTCCAGCAGATTAGCATTCAGTCATTCAGTCCATAGAAAGAAAACTCCCATCTCTTCAGCATCCTAAGCATTACTGTGCAGTCCATCAACGAGAGAGTGGAAGAGAGAGAGAGAGAGGGAGGGAGGGAGGGAGGGAGGGATCTGGCTGACTCAGCACCCAAACATGACACATTCCAGTTGTGACTTGGGCCCGCCTGTCATTCAGGATTTGTGAGGGAGGGGATTCCGACATTTTATAGTCAAATGTCCACCAGGTCGCTGTTGGCACTATTTTAATGACAGCATTAAACCTGTTTGCAAAGCGCTTTTTTTTTCTTTTTTACCCACCAATGTCAAAGAGACAGAGTGCTTCAGATGTCTGACACTCGCCTTAATAATAACTAATTTACAGTAATCCTACACCGGTGGCAAAAGGGCACTCGGGCATTTTTTTCCCTCCCCTCTTTTAAGGTCAGTGAGTCCTGGAACAGGCTGAGTAACTGTATCTGTAAATTACAAACACTTCCTGCCAAGTCAAATCATGTCTTTTAACAAGTTGGCGACAAAGCGCTGAAGCCTATCGGACAGTGCGCCCGAGGTCAGGGGAGAACTACAGCGGCACAGAAGAAGCCGCCGTACTCAGGCAGATAAACGGTTGGATCGTGAAGTCTCTATTTCAAAATGAGCGCACTTGTTTTTTTTGGACCTTCTTTCTATTGGTCGATGAGGCGAACCCTTGAAATTTATGACATCTCACAAAATTTCACAGTGATTTCTGTTCCAGTTCACCTCTGTCCTAGCAGATAGCCACCGGCCGTCGGTCCTAAGGGTGCGATGCTGAGGGAGTTTTACACACAGAGATCGCAGACAAGCGTAAAGACTCTTCTTTTTTTGCCTTTACCCCCCCCCCCCTCCCCTCCCCCCCCTCCCCCCCCTCCCCCCTCCCCCGCCCCCCCCTGCCCCCCGTCCCCCCGCCCCCCCGTTAGCTGTGGCTTTCTGAGTATCGCACAAGGTGAGGCAATCGGCGAATCGAAATGAGCTTTTCTCTCGTTGGCGCCATGTCGCGGATCCCCATTGGGCAGAGGGGGGGTGCCGAGAGCGTGCCGTTAAAACCGGAAACTCCAGTCGCGGTGTGCGCTGCAGCCCGCCAGGGAGCCGGCCCGTCCAATCAGCAGCAGGGATCTTTTTTTCTTTTTTTTTTTTTTTACACGCACACTGTTTTGCCACATTTTTTTTTTTTTTTTTTTTTTTCGGTTCCCTTTGTTTAGACACCTGGCTGCGGGCCAGATGACGTGCAGTTTCACTGAGTCACGCCGCGCTCTCCGGGGATCGGAGACCGAGCCGCGCGCACCGCTTCCCCCCTCCGCTCTGTTTGAGGTCACAGCTGTGATGACTGGGCCACCCTTACACGCACCTGCACACGCTCACACCCGCTCACCCGCCCGCATTCCATCCCCGTTTCCGTCTGACCGCGGCGTTCGCGCGCTCCGCACCCCCCCCCCCCCCCCCCACCACACACACATGTGACCCGTCGGCCAGAGGACCACGCAAGGTGAAAGGGAATGATCAGAAGAGAAAAGGAAGAAAGAAAGAAAGAAGAAAGAAAGAAAGAAAGGGTAAAAACAAAACAAAAGGAAAGCCTTTTCTGGGTTTTTAAAGCGACAAAGAGGAGGGGAAAGAAAATAAGAAGAGAGGAGAGGAGAGGAGAGGAGGAGGAGCCAGTCAGCTGTGGGGAAGGGGCTTGGCTGGACTGGGCAGACTCAAGTGAGCTCCTTCAACTAGATTTTTAACAATCGCTATCACCAGGAGTGCTTATCTTCAGCGCTAGCCTTGGAGGGGGCTGGGAACAGGCCAGGATGTGATGCGTACGGGCTTACCTCTGTAATCTGGGTGGGGGGGGGGGGCGTCAAGACCGTACACACCGGCCGCACACTCTCCAGCCCCAAGGTCCGCGACCCCACGTCACCGCGGTAACAATGGCCCAGAATGCCTCAGAGCGGACGGGCTCTCCCCAGAGTCAGGACCGGCGCTGAGCTGCGCCCGTCTGGCGCTTAAAGCTGTTCCGCCGCAGGAGCGCGTGCCGCACGGCCCCATGGGAAATCTGGCGGTCGGCTTTAGAGCAGAGGGCCGGAGGGTGAGCCACTCTCAGATTGCTTTGACTGGCCCGCCCGTGGGTTTCACCATGAAAGGACGTTTCCTGTCCCCCCCCCCCCCCCCCCCCCCCGCCCCTGCTCCGGCCCCCCCGCTCCGGCCCACTCTTCCTCTCCACGCTTCTGTTGCTGTGAGACAAAACAGGAGCCCCCCCCCCCCCCCCCCCCCCCCCCCCCCTTTCCGCCCCCGACCCTTGTCAACACCCTCCTGACCACAGCTGGAGCCTGTTACCCAGAATGCACCAAGGCCATCATTCACTGTGACCGTAAACTCCAATCAACCTGGGCTGAGAGAGAGATAGAGAGAGAGAGAGAGAGAGAGGACAGAGAGAGCAGGAGAACAGAGGAGAGCGGGAAGGATGTCATGACAGGGATGTAGCCAACAATGGGGTTATTATAAAGGCAGCGCTGACATCGCTGCGATGCTATGCCTGTTATGCTATGCTGAGTATGTTTTTAATGTAGGCTATGCGCTAAGCGGTCTCAGTGCTATGCACCTCTGGGCAGCACCCATTTGACGTGTCATCTCAGAAATGTGTGCGCTTTTAAGACTGTATAAAGAGAGAAGAGATTAAGAAAAAGGGGAAGATGTGTAGAGACAGCAGTAAGAGAGATGAAAGACAGGCACGCGAGAGAGAGAGAGGAGGAGGAGGAGGAGGAGGAGAGAAATCACTGGCTGTCCATCCGGTTTTTGAAACTCCTCTCTCCAGCTGAGGGCCCAAATCGCCCCACAAACTGGACCTGGTAACTGGTCCAGGTATCGGCCTGTGGGCCAGGTTTCACCCCAAAAACTGGTCCAGGTTTCATCCCACAAACTGGGCCAGATTTCACCCCACCTGGGCCAATCAAGACCCTGCACCTGGCCTCAATAAAAACACAAACAAAAGCCACTGTGCAGCCCACAGGGAGGACGACTCTTCTCATGTCCCCCCCAAGTACACCCCCCCCCCCCCCGTGCGGCCCAGGGTTCGAATCCCCATCCTGGACCATGCTCTGCTGGTGAACCCTCTACGCTTCATGCTACGTGCGTTAAGGCAGAAGATCAGACCCCTTTCAGAGACAGAGCTCATCTGAAAGCCAAATTCAGAGCCTTTTTTTAGTGGGTGAGACCTCACACAGTAACCCCTCCTCCTCCACCCCGGTCCCATTCAACAATAAACTGCTGCGTGAACATTCTGTGGGATAGATGGACCACAAGAAAGGGCACATTATTCAGAGTGATGAGACTTCCTAAGCCTGTGATGTGTGTGTGTGTGTGTGTGTGTGTGTGTGTGTGTGTGTGCACATGCATCTCCTTAAAACCCCAAATGTTGTTCACTCTTAGAAGTGCTGGGACAGGGGAACGAGTGGCAGCCTGTTTATTATTTGTGAAGGGGGGGGGGTGGTATTTCATTTCAGATTTACGGTCTGAACTGCGAGGGCTGTGCCATTATAGATGACTTGGGGTGGGGGGGATGGGGGGGATTAACATGAAAGGAGACCTCACTTCATTTTTTTGACATGTGAGCAAAGGGTCAATCTAGATGCGATTTGGGCCTCTGATGGATTGAAAGAGCTACTGCAGAGTAGCACAGCTTTTTTACAGCAGAATCAATGTGTTTCCATTTACCCCATTCTGTCATACTGCCCTGCACAGGCTCAGCTACTGTTCGGCTGGTCCGTACGAAACAAAACAACACAGACAAAGAGGTCAGCGATGACACATCTGATCAAACACACACACACCCACACACCCACACACACACACACACACACACACACACACACACACACACACCCACACCCACACACACACACACACACACTCACACTGATGAAATGCACACAATGGGCCCGGAGATGAAGGCCTTGACCACATCGCCGTGGCGACGCGCGGCCTGTCCCAGCTGCCTGCTCCCCGTTGGCGGTTAGAGGGGTGGCCCTGGGACTTGTTTTTCGGCTCGCTCTGTTTAAAGGTTTTTTTTTTTTTTTTTTTTGCCCCGTGCTACAAAGGCTGAGACAAAGAGATAAGAGGGCGGCCCGGCGCAGGCATGCCGGCTCGGGTTACGCACCTGAGCGGCGCTCCTCCGGGCCGCCGCGGAACCCGAAACCCCCCGACGCACGGCCCCCCGGGGGGGAAGGGAGGGGGGGGAAAGGGGGGGGTTTGTGGACCCCGTTACCCCGGCAGGATTAGCACCTCGCTGTACCTGGTGCTCTCTTTTACGCACGCGTGCACAAACTTACACGACACGGATGCACACACACAGAGCCTTGTTCTGTGTTTCACGCACGCACACACACACACACACACACACATTGTGTTGGTCAGATAGGCACGCATCTGCTGCTGCCATCACCACCTCTATCACACTGCTTTAATAGCAGCGCTCTCCTTCAACAGTCTCTCTCTCTCTCTCTCTCTCTCTCTCTCTCTCTCTCTCTTTCATTGAAGTCACATGACACAGAGGTCACAGGGTCACCGCTCTCTTGCTTCTTCTCGCCTCTCTCGGAACCAAGGAGGACAGTTCCTCACCAAACAAGCAGCAAAAAAACCTAATAAAGTTACCAAACCTAATAAAGTCGCGCCAGAAAAAAAACTGCTAACTGCAGAAACCGCAGTGTTGTGTTTACGAGAGTTCCCTTTCAGAGTCTCCTGTTGCTTCTTCCGTCTCATTCCCAATTCTGACGCTGGTCAACATTCTGATTCCTCTTCTGTTATATTGCTTTTCCTGTTCTTGCCAGCCCTTGACCCTGAACTTAAGTTAAGGGGGAGGTCAGGGCACGTACGTACCCTGCTGAGAAAGTCACTCGTGCACGTAGCCTCAGCTAAGCTGTCTCTTGCCATTTGTAATTTGAAAGCAAAACAGGCCGTGGAAGCGTCTCTCTCCGCCTCTCTCCCTCCCCCCTCTCTGTCCCCCCGTGTGTGCTAATGGGCCGGGCTGGCACTAGCAGCAGGGAGGCCCTGTTCTTGTAAGCCGGGCCGAACCCGGAGTTTTTCGGGTCATTGCAGGGGCGCTCGTCAGGCAGCCTGGTCCCCCTGACGGGCCAGGGGCCCGACTCGCAGGCAGCCTGGTCCCCCTGACCGGCCAGGGGCCCGACTCACGGGCAGCTGCCACAGCTGCTTGGTCTTTCCAGCAGCGGAAACAAAAACAGAACAAACAGCCAAAACACAGACCGGAGAGGAACACACTGTCAGCAAGAGGCTCAGAAAAGAGGCTGAGCTTTTACCCCTTTCAAAAGGGGGGGAGAGAGAGAGAGAGAGGTCTCCAAACTCAGAAATGAACAGGCTAAGGGATGTAGTTACTGGGTGTGTGCGCGTGTATGTGTGTGTGTGTGCCTGTGCGTGTGTTTGTGTGTATGTATGTGTGTGTGTGTGCCTGTGCGTGTGTTTGTGTGCTGGTATGTGTGCTGTGTGTGCGCGTGCGTGTGTGTGTGCGTGTGTGTGTGTGCTGGTGTGCGTGTGTGTGTTCGTGTGCGTGTGTGTGTGTGTGTGTGTGTGTGTGTGTGTTTGTGTGCTGGTATGTGCGTGTGTGTGTGTGTGTGTGTGTGTGCGTGTGTGTGTGTTTGTGTGTGTGTGTGTGTGTGTGTGTGTGGTCGTGTGCGTGTGTGTGTGTGTGTGTGTGTGTTGGGCAGTGCGAGCTGCACCTCTTTAGTTACAGGGCTGTTGAAGTTTGACATTCACCTGCGGACCCGTCGCGTGCCTCCCGCCTGTCTGTCCTCCCCCGCTGTCACCCTGACCCCCCCGGCACACCACGGCCGGCTGCCCCCCCCCCCCCACCCCCCCCCACCCCCACCTCCACCTCCCGGCTAGACGCGTGACAGTCGCACCGCACTGACTTCGATTTCGCAAAAAAAAAACATGCCTGTGTGTCCACACATCAGAAAAGCATCGCAAGAATGCCGCAAATGTTCTTCTTCCGTCCGCAGGTGAATTTCCAACCCCCCCCCCCCCCACTCGCCGTGCACTCACATGCCACCGAATTCTTTCTGTCATTGTCAGATCTTTCACCTTTCACTAGCCAATCACAGTAAGCGTGTGCTGGAGAGATTAGCAGACCCCACAGGCTCAGTGTAGCTCACCCTTAGAGTGCAGTCTGCAGGTAAACTGCTGGCAAGAAACCTATTAGGACTAGAGTACTGAGGGAAGCTTGCAGTCAGAGACCTTCACAGGGCCTGAGAGGAACCCTCAGTGTGACACACACACACACTCGCTCTCTCTCTCTCTCTCACACACACTCACACACACACACTCTCACACACACACACACACACACACTCGCTCTCTCTCTCTCTCACACACACACACACACACACACACACACTCGCTCTCTCTCACACACACACACACACACACGCGCGCGCGCACGCACTGTTACAGATCCAGAGAGGAGGGGGAGGAGCATGGAGTTCCTTTGTAGTCGAAACGCGTGTGGAGTCGTGTCACATTTCCCGGAGAGTTCCCGGAGGACCTGGTGCGTGTGTCTTGGGGGCCGTGTGATCTCGGGTCTACCTGTTTTTCAGGCTCCTTTCTAAACTACCGTTTGTGATTTTTCAAGTCAGGCAGGCCCCAAGGCACTGTACACTTAAGCTGTATGCACACACGCACACAGGCTCCGAGGCACTGTACACTTAAGCTGTATGCACACACGCACGCATGGACACACACATGTACACGCATGCACCACGCGCACATGCACACGGACATACACAAGGACTCACACACGTGCGCACACACACACACACACACATAAAGAAGGAGAAATGTCTCCAAACACAGAGCAGAAAGGAACGGGCTGAGAGGCTGAGGGATGTAATTACTGTTGCTACAGGTGTGCGTAAAGAAAATAAATATATAAAAATCTGATGGATCTGTCGTCAGCTGGAGATTAAAGTGTCACCATGTTCCCGTAGCGCCGTCTTCGCAAATGCAACAGGTGTGCCGGGGGGGGAGGGGAGGCAGGAAGAAGACTTGGAGGGTACAATCATAACAACCCAAACTCAACCACCCCCACCTCTGTCAAAACCCTTCAAGGGTCTTCTCGCTAATTATGCTAAAACGAGCTAAAATCAGGGTTGTTTGTTTTTTGTTGCCGTCAGACCCAAAGGATCCAGGAATGAAAAGGAACTTTTTTTTTTGAGTACCTATTCATTTGCTCAGTTTGGGGAATAATTCTGCAGTTGAGTGAAGGACTGGACTTCCTCTCTGTGCTTATGCTGACAGGGCTGCAAACGCACGTGTACAGGACAATAAATTGGCACCATTTGGCTACAAGAAAGCTTTAACTAAACCAAATATTTAAATGACTTTTTCCATTCATTTATTTGTGGGCAGACATCCTTATCATGGTGAAATTAGCTGGGATGTCTTTACCTATAGACATAGCTTTGTGTTTACTGGAGCATGACCAGGTTATTGCTTTGCCCTGACCTGGAATTCAAACCGGAAACCGGTCACGAGACCAAAGGACTGGATTCAGTCAGCATTTATCCTTAACTTGTTATTCCCAGTTAAAAGCAAGAGTTCTTTTTTTTCATAAATTCACAAGCACAGTTCTGTGAGTGCAGAAATCATGAAAATATAACTTGCCAAAATGTGGATTGAAACAAAAAGAACACAAAAGCTTGCAGTAATTTTGAAGGTAACGTTAAGGGCCAAGGCCAGGCTCCCGCTGCACGCAGCCGCCCCGGCTTATTGATTTAAAGAAGGAGAGCACGAGGCTCGGAAAAGCAAACTGCTCCCTCCCTGGTTTCCAGGCAACCCCGCAGCGTTCGCGGGATTCAATCAGGAAAACAAACGGACGAGAGGGAGCCCCGGGGCTGCGCCGGCGTCGCTCGCGCGGGTTAGCGGGCGATAGCGGCAGGTCGCGGGTTTAACTGCGGCTCCGCGGCGTTCCACTCGGCCTGCGCTGCGATGGGCGGACGCCGAGGCGCGGCGCTAGCGCACTGACCCGCGCGAGAGGGGGAGCGGCCGCCGCCGCGGGGCTCCAGCCGACGGACGGAGGCAGGAAGCGCACGTCCCCCCCCCCCCCCGCCCCGACGCCGCGCGAGCATGACATCACAGCACGCCGCTGCTTTATACGAGCCTCCCTCTCATCTGAGCGTGACTTACAGAACACAGCACAGAGCTGTGTGTGTGTGTGTGTGTAAGAGGGGCTGGTCAACTGCAGAGACAGAGAGAAGGAAAGGGAGAGAGACAGATGAAAAGGGAGGGAGAGAGACAGAGGAAAAGGGAGGGAGAGAGTGAGTGACTGTAATGTTTGAAAGTTATGGAGGAAGCGGTTATTGAGAATGCTGGCTGATTGAACGCACACGTTCTTCGTTCTTCAGGAGCACCCAGTTTTAGTCACGTACCGAATGTTTTTTCCTTTTTTTTTTTTTGTTTTCCCAGTTTTTTCTTTCACGCTCCTTTTCACTGAGAGAACAGTCAAACGGGCTGTGTTTTCAGTTAGCACAGTTTTTTAGGAGGGGGGGTGAATGAGGGGTTCTGAGTTCCTGTACTTGCTCTCCTGTTGGCGTGTTTCCGAGGGCTCTTGTGCATTACTGACCTGCACACAGGAATGCGTGCGACGCAGTACCCCCTCCCGCCCCCCCGCCCCCCCCTTGGGGGCCCCATAAGGCTGAAGGTCCACATGTGTGTTCCTGAGTGTTTTTACCTCAGCATTCTCTGCTGGCCCGTATTTCAGCACTTCTGAGTCATGGCTGGCCCCGGGGTGGGGGGGGGGGTGGTGTGGGGGTGTTGCAGTCGAAAACAAACAGGCCGGGCTGCTGGGGGCCTCGTCCTGGTGAAGCGCTGTTCTAGTGCATGTGCAGGCTCTACGGTCCGGTATGGAATCCGGACCGCGCCGGTACTGACCCCGGAATCGCGGGATGCCGCTGGGCGTCACCCGGGGGGGGTGGAAGGGTTTGGGTCGGCCGGGATGACACTGTCTTATCGCACGCCGGCGACCCCTACTGGTGAAACAGGCGCCCACCACTCCGCCTGTCGAGCTGCCACATGAACAGTCTTCCTCCGACTCACGTCTGCCCGAGCGCGACTCGCGAGCTGAGGAGCGATGGGGAGCGGCCGCCGACGTCTTGCGCTTGGGTGACGAGCGAGTTCTGGTCCGCGGGGGTTCTGGTCCGAGCGGGTTCTGGTTCCCGGGCGTTCTGGTCTGAGCTTCCCCGGCGTTCTGGTCCGAGCGGGTTCTGGTCCGTGCGGGTTCTGGTCCAACGTGCGTTCTGGTCGGAGTGCTTCCGAATCGATACCTGAGGTTTCAGCAGTAAGCGCCGATGAACAGGACCGGCCATTGAAAAGCAAGAAAAAAGGAGAGGAAAAAAAAGGAGAAGAACGCAAGTCCCAGAGGTCACCGCGCAGCGTAATTAGCTGCATGCGGCACGCGCTGGAACCGCAGTGCCAGACGCTCCCGGGACAGGGAGGAGGAGGAGGAGGAGGAGGAGGAGGACAGGGGTACGAGGTGTTGACACACATTTTTTTTTTTTTTTTTGCAGGTGATGAATAATTTACTCGTCTTCAAACATAACTAAAAGGAGCTTAGCGTGTTTACCTCCGCTGTTTGAATACGAGCAGCGGAGTGTGAACGTGGTCACGCTTGGCTTCACACACACACACACACACAGGCGCTCACGGGGCTCTCTCTCTCTCTCTCTCTCTCTCTCTCCCTCTCTCTCTCTCTCTCTCTCTCTCTCTCTCTCTCTCTAACGGCTCAGGATCTGTGTGTGACACGGGCGTAGAAACGGCCTGTCAGATAATTAGTGTGTGTAGTTATGCGTGCACTCCCCCAGCCTCCAGGCTATAGGTGGTTTTTTTGGGGTGGGGGGCGTAGGGGGGGGGGGGGGGTGGCCTTTATAGACCCTTGCAGGCCCTGTCAAACTTCAACAAGAGGAGGCAGGATTAGGACAGAGCCCCCCCCCCCCCCCAATTACTGCTGGCCTGACTGCTGCCCAGGGACCAGCTGGCTGCCCCTGACATACACACACTCACACACACACACACACACACACACTTAAAGCCCCAGCAGGGTGGGTGGAGAGGGGCAATTATCACTGAGATTAAATAAGCATCCCACCCATTTAACAGCTTTATACAACCCCCCCCCCCCCCCGCTCCTGTTTATACTGTCAGCTTCTCCTCCTTCTCCTCCTCTTCTCCTGCTCCTTCTCTCAGCCCTGAACCCACCCAGCTCATATGGGCTTGTGCTGTTCACGCAGTTAAGAAGCTGTTGCCGTTGGTTTTTTTAAGGGGGGGATGCAGACGACCCCCCCTCCCTCTCTCCCTCCATCTCTCTATCCCTTCTTCCCTCTCTCTTCCTGATTCACTGCCTGTCTTTCTCACTCTTCTCTCTCAGTAGTGGACAGACGTGTTGTGTTTAACAGGCCAGATTCCTGGGTCGGAGGGGGAGGGAGAGCTTGTGCTGTAGCAAACCGCGTTTGTGCCCCCAAACCCCCACACAGACGCACACGCACAGGTCAGCTCCCTGGCGACACTGCACAACAGTCAGTGAG
>CM045899.1:22887222-22902222 GCA_025169545.1 Anguilla japonica | reverse complement strand
ACGAGCATGGCATGTTCTCTGCGCAAATTCGGCGTGGCGAGTTTGTGTTCTGGCCGTTGTCCAAGATGAGCGGAGAGTTCTAGAACTCCGCGGACCGCTGAGCGGCTCCTCCCGGCTCCCTGGCCCGAGTCTCGCACCGCTGCGGCCGCGAGGCCCGCTGGCGCCGGAAAGCCGCAAGGGCTCTGCGTTAGCATGGCAACGCGGCAGCAAACACTGGCCTCCTGGTTTCTCATTGGTCGTCCTCGACGTTCAGGGGCTACGGGGGCTGTACAGGGCTGACCCCTTCAGAAAGCACCAGAAAGGGATGCCCGGTCGCTTCTCTCTGTCCATCAGAGCTGCACAAGCCAGCCTGTGTCTCTCACAGCCTGTCTCTCTCACAGCCTGTCTCTCACAGCCTGTCTCTCTCACAGCCTGTGTCTCTTACAGCCTCACAGCCTGTGTCTCTCACAGCCCTGTGTCTCACTTCTGTGTCTCTCTCACAGCCTGTCTCTCTTAGAGCCTGTGTCTCTCACAGCCTGTCTCTCTTACAGCCTGTGTCTCCCACAGCCTGTGTCTCTCACAGCCTGTGTCTCTCACAGCCTGTGTCTCTCACAGCCTGTTTCTCTTACAGCCTGTGTCACTTACAGCCTGTGTCTCTCACAGCCTGTCACTTACAGCCTGTGTCTCTCACAGCCTGTGTCTCTTACAGCCTGTCTCTCTTACAGCCTGTGTCTCTCACAGCCTGTCTCTCTTACAGCCTGTGTCTCTCACAGCCTGTGTCTCTCTCACAGCCTGTGTCTCTCTTACAGCCTGTCTCACTTACAGCCTGTGTCTCTCACAGCCTGTCTCACTTACAGCCTGTGTCTCTCACAGCCTGTGTCTCTTACAGCCTGTGTCTCTCTTACAGCCTGTGTCTTTCTTAGAACCTGTGTCTCTCACAGCCTGTCTCACTTACAGCCTGTGTCTCTCACAGCCTGTCTCACTTACAGCCTGTGTCTCTCACAGCCTGTCTCTCTTACAGCCTGTGTCTCTCACAGCCTGTGTCTCTCTTAGAACCTGTGTCTCTCACAGCCTGTCTCACTTACAGCCTGTGTCTCTCACAGCCTGTGTCTCTCTTAGAGCCTGTGTCTGTCTTACAGCCTGTGTCTCACTTACAGCCTGTGTCTCTCTTACAGCCTGTGTCTCAATTACAGCCTGTCTCTCTCACAGCCTGTCTCTCTCGTACAGCCTGTGTCTCGTACAGCCTGTGTTTCTACAGCCTGCGTTCCTTACAGGGATCAAGGCTCATTTCCTAATTACAGTTCACAGGGATAAGGAGGTAATTACAAACTTAGATAAAAAAGACCTTTCTTCTGTTTTCATTTGGCTGCCTTGAACGCGGCAATTAGTGGCCTTTTCCAGGGATGTGCCGTCTCCCTCCCTCTCCCTCCCTCTCCCTCTCTCCCTCCCTCTCTCTCTCTCTCTCTCTCTCCCTCCCTCCCTCTCTCTCCCCTCTCTATCTCTATCTCTGTCCCTCTCACTTTCTCTCTCTCTCTCTCTTCCACCACACGCAGCTGAAATTGGCTGGTGGGCAAACAGGCATTTTTCTCATTTCCCTGACTCTCCAGAAAGAGAGCGGGCGTGCGGGCGTGCGAGCGGGCGGGCGGGCGGGTGTACTGGGACGGCCGAGGGGACGTGCTGACCGTCTCTGCCCTCCCGAGCGCTGCCGGGTCTGACACACACACACACACACACACACACACACACGGGGGCTTCTGCGGATCCGGGAGAGGAGCTATTTGTGGTTGCGGAGCTCCCGGCCCTTGCGTGCGTGTGTGTATTTATACGCCGTTTTTGAAGTGGTCGCGCCGAATGCGTCGTTTGGCTGCAGTTAGCCTCTCCGCTGCTGGCTGCTGCGGGTGGAGGAAGGGGATGGGGTTTGTCTCATGAAAGGGAAAAAAAATGCTTTGAGAATCGCTGGGTCAGCACTGATGAATTGGGCCTCTGAGACCTGGGGATTTATTTTAGCCCCAGACCCATGAAGTCAGCGCTGATCCTGGGCTCGCCGGCATCACGGAGCCCCTGGATCTGGTTAGACTGCTTTTAACGGTTTAAGAAAAAAAGCGTGCTTTAATCACTCGTCACATTCCCTCTCTCTTGCTCTCTATCTGTCACACACACACGCACACACACACACACATACACACACACGCACACACTCATGCTAACTGGAGCATGGACTCCCCCTATTCAGAATACACTCACACATAGTCCCTAATTTACCACTCTTATGCCCCTGTGCATGCACACACACACACATACACACACACACACTTTTTGCCCTTTCTCCTGCTCTCTGCTTCCCCACCTGACTTTTAACCCTTTAATCCCTCTCTGAGTGGGAAGAGGAGGATTTGGGGGAAAACGGGGCTCTTGTAATTAGCGTTGGAGGGGGGGCCCGGGGGGACAGTTGTGGGCCCTCTAAAGCAGGACCCAATCAGAGCTCACAGGAGCGCACGCCACCCTCGCTTAAAGCAGAACGAGGCCCGAGCCGTCCCGATTGGCTCGCCCACTGCAGCACCCAACCAGACACCGGTTAAACTGAGAATTTCATCGTTCGGTTCCGCCGCCTTCTCGGCCAGTTCAAACCCGAAGGGGTTGGTTCGCGCCACCCGCTTGGGTGGGATGCTGGGGGGGGGGGGGGGGGGGGGGGGGGGGTCGCTGAAGTACGGGACGGAACTCTTCTTCTGGAATCGGTGGGGGTGGGTAAGGGGAAGGTCACGGGTCGGAGGTTAAATCCCAGGTGGGGAAGGCCGACGTGAGAATTTTCAAAAAGCCAATAATTGGCGCAGCAGAAACTGCAGTTTCTGTGTAAGGGATAACTGCCAGGTCCAATCAGCGCGAGGTCAGTTTATTTATTTATTAACAGTTTTTTCCTTTTTTTTTTTGGCTTTGTTCTACGCGTTGAATGTGAGGTCCTCGTTACAAAGGAAGTTCTCAGTTTTATTTTTTATCTTTTCGTACCCTTTTCGTATTTTCAAGGAAAGATATTATTTATATAAAAGAAAAACAAAAAAAAATTGCCTGGAAATGAATCACACTAGAAGTGCTGTTTTTGTTGGTGTGCAGATATTATTTTTTGGGGCGCAGGCTAGAATTCGGGCATTAATTTAGCCCGAATGTGCGGCTGTGGTGCGGGGCCTCTGGCATGGGCCGGGCCGGCGGCGGGCCGCTCTGCGCCAGCGTGTTTGCCTTGGCAGCGGGATGGGGGAGAGCGGGCCGCCAGCGGCGTCGGGCCAGGCCAATGAAGGGCCCTGTTTAGAGAGAGCAGCAGGGGAATGCCAGAGGGATGTTATTCCAAGTGTGAAGCATGAAAAGGGACATGCGCGCGCGCACACACACACACTGCGCACACACATTCACAAACTAACACACGCACTCATTCTCTTATACAGGCACGCACACACACACACATTGTAACACAAATACTTGTATGTAGTGCACACTCAACCGACTCACAAACTGCCATTTTTAATCCGGGTTTTAACCAAACATTTGCTAAACAGAGAAAACCGACTCACAACAGAAGTTGTAGGCTTGAATCTGCCCCTGCCCACTTTGGCCTCTTTGCTAACCTGAGCAGCTGTGCGTTTAAAAATAATGTCAGAGGAAAGATGCAAAATGCGTAAATATATGGCTGCTATGTCTATAACATGTTATAGAATGACTATGTGGCATAAATAAGTCCATAGCATGTTATAGCATGGCTATGTGGCATAAATAGGTATAACATGTTATAGCATGGCTATGTGGCATAAATAAGTCTGTAACATGTTATAGCATGGCTTTGTGGCTTAAATAAGTCTGTAACATGTTATAGCATGGCTATGTGGCATAAATAAGTCTGTAACATGTTATAGCACGGCTCTGTGGTGCCATGGGGAGGACTGTCGGTCCAGTGAGGTGCTCCTGCAGTTTGGAGAAACACGTTTTCAGATGAACTCTGGCAGGACTCCAGCTTAGGATCAGGGTTTTCATTTTACGTTTATTTTTTTGGTCACTGTCCCCGTTCCTGCTGTTGACTTAGCATTAATCACTGGCTTTGATATGACAGGAGGGGGGTGGGTTCGGCGCCCCCGAACCCCCAAAACGCGCTCCTACCGCCCCGATCGGAGGCCCCAAGGGCCCACGTCCTGTCAGCACACATCAGATCCAGCCTCCCCCTCACCGGGGATGGGGCCTGGAAAGGAGGGCCTCGTACCCCCCCACCCCTCCCTGCCTTCTCACTTTCTGTGATCAACATTTCAGTCTGATAATGTAGCTAACACACTATGGGTGCATCTAAAATGGATGCTGATATAATTAATGAAATTTATGCCCCCCCCCCCCCACTTAGCAAATGTTCTGATCCAGAGCGACGTACACAGCTCACATTCTTTACGCGCAATACGGTCTATTTATACAGCTGGGTATTTACTGAGGCAATTTCAGGTTAAGTGCCTCGCTTTAAGGATACAAGTGGCAGTGCCCAACTGGGAATTGAACATGCAACCTCTGAGTTATAAGTCAAGCTCCTTAACCATTGTGCCGCGCTGCCGTTGTCTTGACGACGGGTAGCTATTCTGATTAAAAAAGGTGGGGCTTATGGGGCTCACAGGGCTGTGACTCTGCAGGGTGCGCTTTCCGAACGGGCTGTAGCCCCCTTCACCGCTCCCTTCAGTCTTAACCCACGGAGTCTGCTGGAGACATGTAGAGTAGTTACTGCCATTCAGGTCTAATTGGGGTTAGGATGCGAGCTGAATCACCCAAGTCCTGCTTCCGGCCTGGTCCTCGTTTGGACCTAATTGGAAACAGGATGGTATTTTCGGGGTGTGTGTGGGGGGGGGGGGGGGTGCTTGTTATGTCTTGTGTCCTGGACCATGTGTCCAGAGAAGCTGCAGAGGGAACTCACAGGAGGGGGGGGGGGGGGGTTGCGAATGAAGTGAGACCCAGATTGTGTGCGTGCGTGAGAGCAAGAGGGAGATGGGAAGACACTTCTTGCCCCCAGAGGAGACCTGGCTCGAATTATTTTAATTGCTCTTAACAAGGGTGACTCCGGACCTCAATCGAACGTCACCTCCCTGCCTCCATGGGGCAGAGGGGTCACTGCTGAGGTTCAGACAGCTGGGATTAATCCGCCCCAGTGTCGAGTTAATAACCCCCCCCCCCCATCCCCCATTCCTGTACAACTGTCTTTTCTTTTAACACCCCCACCCCCCCCACCACCACCACCAAACCCCCCTGACACTCTCCTCTTCTCCTTGTAACTGTTGACTGTGTTTTAGGAATTATTAGCTTTTTGATTGCGACCTCACCTTGGGGCTTCCCCCCATTAGTTGCCATGGTGGTATGACCCAAGAACTCATTATCTGACCCCAGGTCCGTACCAAGCCTGGAGGAAAGGGGGGGGGGGGTGGGCGCATGTTAAGCCTTTACCTCATTCTGCCCGTCCAGTCTTTCACTGCGAGTTCATTCCAGCATCTCACGACTCCTTAATTAAATTGCTGAGGCACCAAGTCAGGAATGTTTGCTTTCTTCCTGAGTCGCTCTCTCTCTCTCTCTCTCTCTGACTCTCTGTCCCTCTCTCCTTTTCTCATCTTCACTCGCTCTGTCCATCACCGTCACCACCGCCACCCTGAGGCATCCCTTCTTTTCTGCCCCTGAAAATGCCATCCATTTGGCACCCGTGCCCGGCTGGTGAGGGTACAGACTCGGGGGGGGGGGTCAGAGGGAGGCTCTAACGAAATTGCCCGTCCCACCCCCTTTCTCCCAAGCGGCTTCTGCGAATTTTGAGGCCACTGTTCGCCTGTATCACAGCACTTTGTGTGTGCATTGCGCTGGACCTTCCCTGTCTTTACAGTCAGCCAGCTAGTCCCTTATTCACCTGCAGTGAGCAGCAACAGCCATTAACAAGTAAAATTAGTGTCTGTACGTCTCTTTCCTCTCTCTCTCTTGCTCTGATATTTTATTCATTTTCTGTTTCATTTTATTGGAATGAGAAATCTAAATTATGAAAGCATGAACATGAGAAAAATAATGGGGCGATGGAGAGAGAGGGAGGGATGGAGAAAGATAATTATTTTCCTCTCATATGTTTATGAAAGCATAAACTTATGAGAGGAAAATTATTTCCCTTCCTCCCTCTTTCTCCATCCCTCTCTCTCTCCATGAAAAGTCTATATTCTTTGGAGCAGTGCAGACTACCTAGCCGGTTCCTGTGTCTGCCAAACTTTGTTTATTAAAGCCCTTTCTAATAACCCAGAGATTCCTGGGCAAAGTGGTGAGCAGTTCAGGACACCAGACTTCATCTTGTTCTAACATAATAGGTGTTTCTAAAAATGACCAAATCTCGGTATCTCCATTCCCACTTGCATGCAAGTATTCTCTGCCGTTCTAAATGAACAATAACTTCATTTGTACCCGCGCAGCTTAAACCAATGCCACGTAATTTGTACAGTGAAGGTTAACAGCGGAATGGTTTTCACCTCCTGACATGAGTGATACGCGGTGCTTAGCTCCAGGGAGAGATTAAACGATTTATTCTCAGACCCAGTGCAGGCGCGTGGAGCTGCTAATCTGATTCGGAGATGTAGAAGCCCTCCTCGAAAGATGTGTTTTGTTTTGTGGCATACACAGTATCTGCCTCGCCACCCCCAACCAAGTTTAACGAAAAACAGTTTTTGTAAGGCATCAAGAAATCCTAGCTGTCAAGGAGTTTGATTGGTGGCCTGTTGTTCGAATGCAGGTCTGCACGCGCAGACGATGCGTATTGGATTCTCTGGATTCTCTGGCTTCATTTTTTCAAGTTAGAATTGAGCTTTTCAGCCCGTTTTCGTCTTTAAATACGGACACATCTATGTTGGTATGGTCTGTTATTAACTTACATTTATTTATTTAAAATTGCCGTCTATTTTTCAAGCGGTACACATCTCCAAAAGCAGCATTCGCCAATACAAATACACAAGCGTACACAAGACAACATTAAAATTACAATACAGTAAACGGTTTTGAAACAACTTAAATCATATTCAACGATATTTATAGGGAGTGATAATAAGGAAAATCCGGCAAAGAAGCATGTTTACTATAGAATGATTATTGTTGTTTTTACCCATCGTTTATTGAAAGCCGTTAGACGGGGAAGCTGTTATTTGTGTAATGTGCGGCGCATTCAGTTTATACGGGCAAATTTATAAATAAGCCTGTAAGTAGTTGCTAAAACAAAATAAAACAGGAAGGATGTAAATAACCTGTAAATATGTCCATCGGTTTCTTACGGCAGGAAATAAGTTAATATCCAGTTCTGTAAAGCAATGTGCTGTGCAAGAGTCGAGGAAATCATTAATATATTTGCCTTCTGTCGCGTAGAAATAATCACACGTCTGCCTGTCCCGAATTTGCTTGCCAAATCGAATCAAATGATATGATTTACATTGCACGCGCAAATGCGGAATAACAACTTTACACTTTATGTTATATGCATTGTAGATGTTTAACAAATACATTTAAAAACATTTTGCTCTAACCTCGGAAACCGATTTAATTTTGTCAACAACCGCTTTGTGCGTATGCTGTCAGCGCAATTTTTAAGGTTAAGTGCCTAAAAATGTATACTAATAAAACTGTTGTGAGCACGACACAAGAAACAAATAGCTGCCCAGAAAGCCCTTTTTTCGCAGCTCACATAAGCAGGAGATACACAATAAAGGATTCCTGAATCCGAAATAACAACAGTTAATCTCGTTCACGGCCCCCGTGACAAAACAGATTTGTCTCTGAAGTTACCACATTACCTTCGGCCTCATGGCGCGCCGACATAATGAAAATCTCCCTCCCGAGCACCTAAACCGACAGGAACCTCTCGACCGCTGCGCGCTTCCAGATGTGCACACTCAAATGTCCCAAAAAGTTATCCCCGCGATAAAACAGAGCGACGGTCCGTACGGAAGGAACGGGCTTTAGGATGTTTGCTTGCGAAATAAATTTAGCAGCACGGAGCAGACGCCGAGAAGTGTTTTGCCTTTATAATGCATACATGCGCACGTTACAGTTGCAGTATGGATATTATCTACATGATCTTGGCTATTTGCTTAGTAGACACACTTAGCCTGAATTTAGTGTATATCGTATAAAATATGTAGCCTACATTGCTAAGGGGCAAAACAGAAAATAACGCGACTGTATAGCTTACGGCCACAGGCGAGCTTAAAACATAAAACCTTTTGGTAACGAGTGTTACCAGAACACTTTTCACACTTTTGGGGTGTGCCTTCATTCAACATTTTACTTGAGGTTTTACACAGGTTAACGATATTTTGTTAACTTCAAATGAATTGCAAATACACGAAATGGGTAGGCTATGCTCTGTTGACAGTTTGATTTGTGTATCTGTGCTATTGTGAAGTTTGTGCATGCTAATCAATACATGTGCAGTGAGGAAGTTGTGTTTGCCTGGTGTGGACACTTCATGAGCAACATGCCACACGCAGAAGGGGCGGGCAGCAGCGCTACGGTTTTCCTTGGTTACCGACAGATTACAACAACTAAGGGAAGGTTATGAATTGCGAATAGTCCTTGACGAATGGTCACGGAAAAAGTTAGCGCAGTTGTAGAAGTAGTTTCAACACTAGGCACAATATCTTCACACTGTATGCTACTTACACCAATTACGGGGCAAATTTTACTTTCTGGGTAGTGCGATGTCAAGTTATCGTAACCGCAATCAACGCAACACGAACAATCCCTTTCGCTTTACTCCAAAATCAAACTCCTCAAACCAAGTTCGAATTTCTTATCCTGTTTGTTCTGCTTAGAGCCCACTTCACCGTGTCTCGGACGCTTGAAGCAACTGTCTTGTGTGTGTTAAAGCCGGGGCAATACAACGCGCGTACAGACCTATATAACTATACATCTCTAAATGTTGCATTCAGTAGCCAACCATTACAGTTATTCGCCATAAAATCGTATTAAACACTTACCGGTCAGTGTGGGTGAACGCGAGTGATACTGTGTTGACGAAAGAGCGCTCAGTAGTTTTGGTCTCTTATCCACGGCGAAAGACAGAAGCGAGGAAGACTGCTCAGAATCCTCCTACGCTCATAGTGCACTCTTTTTCAAAAACTTTCCGTGATTAACTGAGGAATGCGATCTCGTAGAACCATACGTCTGCTTGTCACACATCAGCACCTGGTCTCTGACTGTGCGGAGCGGAACTTGTGTCCCCACGTAGAGGAATGCGCTCGCCGTCTAAAGAAAGCACAAGTAACTCGCCTCCGAGCCCAGACAATAACGCTTTATTGGCGGTTGAGAGCCCAGCGCTTTAAGTCGAAACTGGGAGGGGCGATTCCAGCCGGGGTGGAAAGTAAAGCGCTCCAAACTCGCGAGCCACTGGCAGGGATTGGAGCGCGCTCACCTTGTCCGTAGAAATGAAGGTGGGGCAAAGCCAAAACAACTTTGCTCACATTTTTTCATGATCATTTTATCATGCATTTAAAACAAATTATAGCCGTTGTGCAAACACTGTTTTTTTATTATTCTAATGTAGTGGTGTCGGTGGTTGTTTATTGTGAGAATTTATAATTTGTAATAATGATAATTTATAATTAAATAACGCGTTACATGTGCATTGGAATATTCCAGTTTGAGTGTTTAAATAATATGTCAGCTAATCTGACATCTTTCCTCACTTAGAGTTAGAGGCTATTGTAGGCTTAGGCTGTATTATTCATTGAAAGTATTAATTTATCGGTAGATTAGCAGAAGTGACCTTGGGTAAGAACATTTACTGTCTAGCACTGTACATGAATATGATAATACTGGGTAGTCTAAACAGGTCTCATTCATTTATGCTACAGTGCTACAGTTTTTTTTTCCAGTGCCATTTATTCCGAGAAATCCCTAGTTTTCTGCCAGTGTTTATTGGTAGATTTTAAGATGGGAGTTGCGTAAACAGCCGATCACAAAAAAGTGGCAAAACCTTGAATTTTACTGTGCTTTTTTCCAGCCTCCTTGGCTTTCATTTGACTTTAAGTGAGATTGGAAAAGCTGCGAGCAGCTCCATAAAACGGGTTTTAAACGCTTATAACTACAATGTATACCAGTATAAGGCAAAAAGTAATAAAACCGAGGCATTTTGCTCAGAGGTGTGACTTCATAAAGTAGACCATACAAAAAATAGGAAGTTCTCGCAAAACATAGGAGATCTCGCAATCTCTTTTCATAGAGTTGTAATTATACATGATAGTTGCTGGCATAAATGTGATTATCTGGCATTTGTTTTGTGGGGGCTTAAATAAGCAGTGCACAGTTTTTGTATCCTACAACGTTCACAGTGTAGTGGCTGTTATTGGTCATTTTCGCTTTTAAAGTTCAGAAATGTGTGGACTGTTTGGTGTGCATAACCTCTATTGAGCCTGTTCTTGGTCTTGGTACCTTACACTAGTTAAATACACAACATTATATTCGTGTATATTTATTGCTGACACGTATTTGAATTTAAATACATGACGTCTGCTGTAAGGTGCCTCGCGACAGAGAATACTTCCGACCGATGATAACCTTAACTGGCAGTCGGCAGCTGAGATACTATTTTAAATCAGTGCAGAATCCGTGTATAACGACGTACGGTAACTTGATATGTCTTCACGGCGGCGTTCCCTCGGATGTAATACTTTTAGACCTACTGTATATCTAATGATTTTCCATACTTGTTGTAATCCACACTTGTCAACTCGTACCTAAATGGGTAATACAATATTAGTGTCGGCCATAAGGTAGGCCTAACTGTTTTTCATGTCACAATCACCGTAGTTACAGTTAAAATCCTTGATATAAAAGTATTTTGTAAAAAAAAAATAAATAAATAAATAATGATAATAATAATTGCACACATGAAACGTTTGCCTGCTGTGTTGCATTACATTTTTACATCACATTAAGGCATTTAGCAGACGCTCCCATCTATGGCCATTTAGACGGGTTGCATTCTATACAACTGGATAGCCTGTATACTGAAGTAATTAAAGTATCTTTTGGGTAATTAAAGTATCTGGGTATCTTACGGTTACTCAAGGGTAAAATGGCAGTGACCTACCCAGCTGGGTGTCAAACCTGCAACCTCAGGATTGCAAACTCAGTTGCATAACTAGTGTGCTGCATTTGCCTTTGCTGATGTTCTTGGACTCCTATGCTTTCCCCCCCTGCACTCTTTGGTAGGCCTACCGTTTGAAACGAGGTCATGATAATATTCGGAGTCCGCCCAGCTCACCCTCTGTATATTTTTTTGATGACCTCATTCACGTCAAGAACCTGGATGAGTTTTTTGGCCGGTTTTTCAGACCTCAGGGATTGGAAGAGGGGGACTGCGCAAGGTTCAGTAAACGCGGCAGCCCGGTTGGCTGTAGCCGCGCCGTACGAGCGCAGCCAGAAGGATTTCTGCTGCTCGGGTGGAAATAAAGGGTACTTTGTTCTGTCGTTTTAAAAAAAAAACTCCAAGCCGCTCTTCGTACTGTTTTTATTCTACGCCTTTTTTTCCCCCCACCTTCGTTTTTTGACTACCTGCTTTTCTTCGCTCCTCTCTGACGACGTGCCCTCTTTTCCTCGGCCTTCCCGCGCTTCTCGCTGCTCTCAACCTCCTCGGCCCTTCGAGCGGTTATCATCCATGTCGTTTTTTTTTGTGTGCGTGTGAAAATAAAAGCGAGTTCACTGGAAGACAGCGCATCTGTAAGATATTACAGCGAAGGGCGGGAACAGGCGAAGCGATTACACGGGTGATCAGCAGGCCTGCCATCCTCTGGTTATTGGCTCCGGCTGAATTTAATGCAACGGCAACCAGGGAGAATAAATCCTGCCCTGCAGTTTGTCACAGGTGAGGAGATCCGTAGGTAGACAAGAGACAACAGGACAGGGCAGCTTCTCTGTTTCTGCTTTACTTTCTCTCTCACACTCTTTCAATTTGTGTTGGCATGAAATACATGTAGTAGGCCTACATATTGCCAGAGCAATAGCAGGAAACATACTAAAAACAAATTGTATAACAGTAGAAGTAAAACATGAAAAATAGTTAATACTTCTAAAATTATAATTGGAGTTCAAATATATTTAAATTAAATAGAGAAAGTGTAAACTAAAAAAGTAATAATAATAGTAATAATAATAATAGGTTTGGGGCATTTTAGTAGAAAGTGCTCTCTCCCCTCCCTCTCTCCCTCTCTCCCTCCCTCCCTTACATAGATAAACACGTTTGTGATGTGGGATATAACCTTCTGAAATTACACAGATCGAGGAATGAAAGGGCCCCCTCTTTCACCAAACAAATTGCTCGTACTGCTGCTCTTCCCCGAACTGCAATTGCCAGCATTATTACAAGTCACTCATTCACCTCTCCAGTGTTCAGGGGTTTAATGTTCCCGGGGATTGATGAAGATGAGGGAGTGGGTCCGGGGTGCGATTGTGCATGCATTTTATTTGTTTGCTCGTATAATAAAACATAATTTAAAAAAAAAAAAAAAAAAAGATGAATTGTAGTCGGTAATCTTGGCTGCTGCTGTTTTGTGGATTTATGACGGCGCTCACGGAAGGAAACGCACGAAGCACAGTCACAGTGCCTTTCATTTTTTTGTTTCTTTTCTTCCTTTTTTTTTTAAAAACGGCGAGCCGCAGAAGCTACAGTCTTCCTGGCTCGTCTCCCTTCTCTTCTTTTTTCTTCTCCCCTCCTCTGTTCTTTAATAACGGCCCTGAACTTTTCAACCCGCTCCGCTCTCTCGGTGTCAGAAGCACCAGACCAAATCTCTGAGCTCCCCCCTCCTCCCTCCTCCCTCCCCTTCCCCCCCCCCCCCCCCCCCCCCCCCTTCCCCTAGCCTTACCTTACCGTGTTGGATGGGCCAGGCCTGGGCTTTGAGCTTTTGAGCCTGTATCAGAGGCTGAGAGACGGAGGGAATGCTAGAGAGAAGGGAGGGAGGGAGGGAGGGAGGGAGGGAGGGAGAGATTCCTCTGGGATGACCTTGCGTTATGTTGAGGAGGAGTGACCTTTATCTGTATCGCGTGAATCAAAGCGCAGGGGGCTGGTGGGGGTCAGTTTTTTTTTAAAAGCGATCTTACAGTCTGAATGTCCTGAGTTGAACTTGCTGCGCATGCTGCGCGCGTGTGTGTGTGTGTGTGTGTGTGTGAGCCTGTGTGTGTGTGTGTGTGAGCCTGTGTGTGTGTGTGTGTGTGAGCCTGTGTGTGTGTGTGTGTGTGTGTGTGTGTGTGTGTGTGAGCCTGTGTGTGTGTGTGTGTGTGAGCCTGTGTGTGTGTGTGTGTGTGTGTGTGTGTGTGTGTGTGAGCCTGTGTGTGTGTGTGTGTGAGCCTGTGTGTGTGTGTGTGTGTGTGTGTGTTTGAGCTCGCGTGCGTGTGTGTGTGTTTGAGCTCGCATGCGTGTGTGTGTGTTTGAGCTCGCATGCGTGTGTGTGTGTTTGAGCTCGCGTGCGTGTGTCACTTTCTGGTTCGACACACCCGTGTGCGGTCCCTTAGCAGGGTGGTATCTTAGGATACGCCAGAGAAGCCCGTAAAAATGCCCCGTAAGGCAATGGAATTTGCATAAGGGTTTTATAAGATCACTCTTGTGTGTTTTATTTCTTTATATTTGTTGGACAAACTCATTCAAAGTAACTTGCAGAACTGCCCTGGTGAGATATGCACAGTGTAGTGTAAATCAGCTGAGATCAAGGGCATGGTTACAAAGAGCAAGGGCACGTCAGCGATAAAACTGCGAGCCGAAACAACAGACAACATGCGACGAATGCGACAGAAATACTGCATATGCACAGGCCTTCAGATTATCATTATATAACACAATTTAATCGTTTCTCTTGTTGTCTGGCTTATATACGTACCTCCTTTACGCATTGTATTGCTATGTAAATACAGCATATAATAATCGGTCAATAATGCATCGATGTTTGTGCGCGTGTGCGCATGCGTGCGTGTTTTCCCTGTCTGTGTGTGTGTGTATGCACGTGCGTGCGTGTGCATGTGCGTGTGCTTTCCCTGCCTGTGTGTGTGTGTGTGTGTGTGCATGCACACATGCGTGTGTGTGCACATACTGTATGTGTATGTGTGTGTGTGTGTGTGTACGTGCGTGTGTCTGTGCGTGTGTGTGTGTTTTCCCTGTCAGTGTGTGGGTGGCAGTGTAGCACAATGCTAAGGGGGCTGAAATCATAAAAAATGCAGCAGTTTCCCAAGTGGGGCATTGCAGTTGTCCCCTTGAGCGAGGCTGTTCACTTGAGCAGCTCCAGTAAATATCCAGCTGCGCAAAACGGACTTCAGCTGCGCGAGTCGCTCTGGGTAAGAGCGTCTGCTGGATGCCTGAAGTGCGCAGCGGAGCGTGAGCGTCCGTCCCGGCCGGGCGGGAGGGGAGGGGAGGGGGCCGGGCGCAAACGCGCCGGCGGCAGGCGCGTGGCTTTCAAAACAAAAACAAAAAGACAAAAAAAGAAGAAGAGAACAGCGAAGAGGAAGAGAAGGCAGACGGCTGCGCCGCGGGGTCGGGGAGGTAATGACAGTCGCCGGTGGGGATCGGCCGAGATGCCGCCCTGACCCTGCCGGGACCTCCCAGCGTAGCGGAAGCGTCTCCTTTCTGTGGCACCCGTTTCTCTTTCTTCCCCTCCTCCCTTTTTTCAAAATTTTTTTTTTTTATATCCCCGGCTGGGCGCTGCAGTGTGGCGGTATGTAAACACGGTCGGAGAATCCGAGGGGTGGGGGGGGGGTGAGGTGGGGGGGGGGGGGGGGGGGGGGGTTGAGCTGCGCCAGCCGTCCCGCTGCGCTGCAAATTGCAGGGGCAGCTGAGCCCCCAGCGGCCGGGGGGGGGGGGGGGGGGCACGTTTAGCCCCCTCATCGTTTCGGGGCAGTAAAAGTGGTGGTGCGGAGTCTGAGCTACTGTAATGTTGCCCCCGGGGGGGGGGGGGGGGTTTTAGGTGGGGGGGCAGCTGGTGCATTTCCAGCTGCAGCTAGTGAGGTAAAGAACACTTA
>CM045899.1:22879722-22884722 GCA_025169545.1 Anguilla japonica | reverse complement strand
ACACCTGATTGGGCCTGACTTTTCTTTCATGAGTCCGTGGTTCTGGTGCTGTTGTTCCTTTAACGTAGTTTAATGCCCATTGGGGTAGTTTGTGTGTTCTTGTTTGTGTCACTTACTTTTAATCTTCAGCAGAATCGGTGAGAAGTTGTCAGCGGAGTCTGTTACTTCTTGCGCTTTCTGTCTCTCTCGGGTCTGTTCTTCGCCCCTCTGGGGACTTCCTGCACTTCGGTGCCGGACACAGGCGTCTGCTATAAAAGGCCTGTGAAGCACCTGGCCGTGGCACCTGGGAGGTCTTTATATGCCCGTTTTCTCCTCTCTCTCCTGTGTGTTTTCTCCGGTAATCCCGGCCACACATTCCCAGGCAGGCTGTTTATTTTTCTGCTCTTAGCGCTGCCGTTTCCTCCCCTCTGATTTGTGTTTATTTTCGTGTTTCGATTGTTTTAATTGTTTCTTCATGTCTTCGGCTTCGCCCGGCCTCCGTTGCGCCGCTGCCGTCTCGTATTTTTCGACGGGGCGGAAATGTCTCGAACCTCAAAGCGCGCGCCGCAAAAACGCTTTCAGCAGAAGGTCCCGAGCAGAAATCCAGTTGTTTGGTTGGGTTTCTTGGTCAGTTGGTGGCGTCGGCGTGAGGTCAGGCGTGAGCGCCCGCCGTCTGAAGCTTTGCCCGTCTGTTGGACTTCAAACGCGTCTTGTTTACGCGCCGAAGCCGAGCTGTGGCGCGGTCCCCACAAGGCTCCTGTGTGTCAGGCAACGCGTCCTGCTAAACTGAGCCACGCAACGCACATACACAGCAACCGGGGATTTCGGCTTTGTGAGACCAGATGGTGATTCTTCGGGTGAAACGGTCATGCTTTAATCACACACACACACACACACACACACACACACACACACACACACACACACACACAATCGTTAATTGCATTGCACAATCTCACTCATCCATTCTCTTTCTATTGACCACACACACACACACACACACTTTTACATTCTTGTTCACTGAAGCATGGACTCACACAAAACCTAGAACAAGTTAACACGTAGTCCCTAATTTAAGCACATGCACACACATACACTCTCTCACACCCACACGCATATGGTATGCATCTTTCATTTACTTTGTTTGATGGAGTTGTTTATAAACAATGACAGATTTACTCAGGTACAGTGGGCACACATTGTCAGTGTCAGCTTCCCCTTCTAATTGCTGTCTATAAACACTGAATAAAAATGGAATGATAACCATTCCATAATAAACCTGCGATGACATTTAAAAAATCCTTTTATCACACAGACATAGGTTATATAAGTATGATAAATGTTACGGTAAAAAATATTAATAAATCAGAGCTGACTCGACCAGTAAGCAACATCAGTGATTGGTCAGGGCACCATGACTGGCAGGGGGTCAATCTTAAAATATATATTATTATTATTTTTAATGTTGAGTTAGAGGGGCACCCAAATCTAATCCTGCTTGGGGCCCCTCAAGGGCTAGGGTCAGCACTCATCATAATTCGTTATAAGAAGAAAAAGAAGATATAAATACATCTGAATGAACCGTGACTCTTGACCTGGCCTCTGCATGTCCGGCGCTGAGGAAGAGGGACGAGCACGAAGATGGAAGCAGTTTTTAGCAGCGTGTTCCAGAACCTTCGGAGAATTTTTTTTTTAAGCGACAGAAAAAAACAAAACAACAATGGCTGCTAAACAGAAGTCAGAAGCTGATGTTTGGGTTCTCCCAAGTGAGCGGTTTAGTTGTGTGGGAGTGGGAGAGTTGGTGTTCTTATCCTTTTGTATTAAAAAAAGAGTTCTGTGGTCGTTCTGGGAAAAATGCTGAATCTATTTTTCGAGTTATCCCCTCTCCCACCCATCCCATGCTTTGTAAATACTCTGACTTCTGTCAGGGCTGAGGAATTAATGCTCAAGCTGTTCAGCCGTTGCAGTGCATTCTCCTTGCTGCAACTGTTTATTCGTCTATATCACCTGTTGCGGTTATGTGTTGTTACTACCCACAATGCCGTGCAGACAGGAGGGCTCAGCAGCTGGTTGAGAGCAGGGAAAGTCATGGGTTTCCCATCTGCTGTGAGGAGCTAATCCACGCAAACAGCTCCAATCCCCAGGCAGATAAGGCAGCCCTGCTCCTGAGCCTGGAAGTGTGCTGGAGATAAAGCACCAGCCTTCCACTGTCATCCAGCCGGGCCGCCTCTCACACCTGGGGAGAGAGGGAGGGGGCGTGGAGGGAGAGAGACAGAGGGGAGAGAGGAGGGAGGTGAGAGGAGGGAGGGAGAGAGAGACTGAGGAGGGAGAGAGAGGTAGACTGAGAGAGAGAAGAAGAGAGGGAGAAAGAGAGGGGGGAGGGAGGGAGAGAGAGGGAGGCTGAGGGATGGAAGAAAAGAGGGAGAAAGAGAGAGAGGGGGTATGGAGAGAGGGAGAGAGACAGCGGGATAGACACAGAGGAAGAGAGGGAAAGAGAGAGGGAGGGAGAGTTTACCTTCAGAAGCAGGGAAGGACGGTGGGGAAGGCCAGAGAGGGTGTTTAATATTTGGTCCTGCAAATACTAAGTAATGTAGTTTAGGAAGAAAAAAAAACTAGAGGCAAGTGAAGTGAAGTGAAGAGACGAGTGTGGATAACAAAACAAAATGCAGCGGATTCATTTATAAAAATGTTTTTAAAATCAGAGATGTGGGGGGTCTTATTCCAGGGCTCCAAGCAGGATAGAAAGACTGAGAAAGCAGGGAGAGAAGGGAATGTGGGAATATAAGTGGGAATAGAATGATAGAATGGTGGGGGATGATGGCTTATTGTGGTGTTGAAGTAGATGGAAAAATCCGACTTGCTTTTGCAAATCCAGTTTTGTTTTTCTGGCGAATTTGCCACCAGCAATGCTTGTTTTGTATATTTCTACAAGCTTTGAGAAACATTGTTTCACAAGACATGTGGGCTTAAAGCTCATTCAAGTTTAATTGATAGACAATTCAATTAAGAGACCGAGAAAAAGGAGCGGCGTCTGTTTTCTTCCAGTAAGCACAGAAATGTGCTGTGCTGTCACATAGCTCTGGGTTTTTTTTGTTTTTTTTTGGTGGATTTCTTTCCCTCGTTTGATTTTCTTTATTGTTCGAGCGTAACCATCCATAAATGCGAAAATACAGAATCTGGTCGCTGTCGTCATCGCTGGGCGTCTGTGGTGGCCCGCCCGGCACCGCAGGCTAGCCTATCAGCTTCTGACTACGCAGGCCTGGACGCCATCGCAGTGGGAAACAACCAAACGCAGCGGTCATGTAGATCTGTGACCCTATCCATCAGCCGCACACTGTACTCACTGTATGTAAGCGCTGTGGGAATCAGGCTGGTCTGTGGGGCAGGGCAGTGTAGTAATTAGTGTGGAAACCTGGTACTTGCAACTCTGGAGGTTGCAGGTTCGATTCCCAGGTGCGCCTGTATCCCTCAGCAAGGTACTCAACCTGAATTGCTTCAGTCAAGCTGAATGAATCGACTGCGCGTGTAAGGAGTGTAAAGCTGTGTGAGTCGCTCTGGGTAAGAGCATCTGCTGCATGTTTAAAATGTAAATGTAAAGGATCTCCTCTCCGTTGTGGGTTTTAATGCATGTAAATGTAGACCCCTGCAGAAGCTCAGCTGTCATCAGCTGTGGGTTCTTACTTTTTTAGCTGAAGCGTTCCTATTTGATGCATCTGATGAACATTAGGGATGGGGTGAGAGTATGTATGTACATGTGTGAGTAGAAGGCAAAAAGTAGCAGGATCGGGTCCAGGCATTTACCCTTATTCTCAGATGCCACTCTGTTCATTTGCAGGAGTTCTCCCCCTCCCCCAGGCCCCATTCCTCTTTCTCCTCCTCCTCCTCCTCCTCGTCCTCTTCCCACTCCTCTCCTTCCTCCTTCTCCTCTCGTGCTCACTGAGGAATTCATTCCTCCTAAACCATCCCTCTTTCTCCTCCTCTCCTGCACCATCTCTGCTGATTTATCAGCCGGTGAAGTAACAGAGATAAGATGCTAACCAGAACCCTCTCCCTTTTCAGAATGTTCTGTCTCTCTCATAAATCTAGAGGGAGTGTGTGTGGTGTTTACTGTGGGTTTATTTCAGTTGTTGAAAGTTAAAATGTCTTGTTTGGGGGAGACTGCGTGGTGCCACTTGTAGTGCAGCCAACTCTCAGCCCGTATATAAATCCCCCAGGAGTGGGGGACATTTCCCCAACGTGACACTCTCAACTTTATTTCATCTCGGTCTATAACCCTCTCTGCTTTTCCCATGTTTGAATAAAGGTGGAAATGTACATGAGTGCCCGTTCTTCTTTAATAAGAAGAAAAAAAAAGTCTACTGACTGAGTCTGATACCGGGACATGGACTGCTGGACTTGGGATATGGATCTCTCATCTCTCAATCTCTCTCTCTCTCTCTCTCTCTCTCTCCCTTCGTCTCTCTCCCTTCGTCTCTCTGTCGTGGGTGTCCTCTCTGAGCCTGGGGGGCAGAGATAAGGCAGGAATTTCAGCCCGATGTGAGGAACCCAGTGTTTGCCTGGCTGTGTGCTTGGGTGGGGAGAGTGTTTGTGTTAGTGGGTGAGGTGGAAGGGCAGGTACATTTTAGCATTAGCATCACTCATTAGAGTCACTCAGCATCAATAACATTAGCCATGTCACTCAGTCTGCGTGGAATTGGTAGAGTCGCTTAGCTTCCATAGCATTGGTAGAGTCACTCGGTCACAGTAGCATTAGCAGAGTTGCCTAGCCGCCGTAGCATTGGTAGAGTCACTCGGTCACAGTAGCATTAGCAGAGTTGCCTAGCCGCCGTAGCATTGGTAGAGTCACTCGGTCACAGTAGCATTAGCAGAGTTGCCTAGCCGCTGTAGCATTGGCAGAGTCACTCGGTCACAGTAGCATTAGCAGAGTTGCCTAGCCTCCATAGCATTGGTAGAGTCACTCAGTCACAGTAGCATTAACAGAGTTGGCTAGCCGCCGTAGCATTGGTAGAGTCACTCGGTCA
>CM045899.1:22832222-22869722 GCA_025169545.1 Anguilla japonica | reverse complement strand
TGCTCCGCCCGCTCCTGGTCCTGCCACCCCCCCCCCCCCCCCACCCCCTTTTAAAACTCCCTCCTTCTGTCAGATGTGCGCTGGAATGCGGTCGTGAGCGCGGCTGTTCGCACGGTCGGAGTTTGCGTGCGTCCCCCCCCCCCCTCACGCGGTCACGGTCGTGTGCAGGGCTTATCGGGGGGGGCTGACCCCCCTGTCTGTCGTTCACACGGTCGCCATTGTGTGCGCCGCTTATCTCACGCCGGACCCCCCCCCCCCCCTGCTGCTCAGGGGATCGTTACAATCGTGACCCCCTCAGTCACGGTTATCTCTTGTGTTTGTCTCCGATCCATTCCACAGGGCTCTGCCATGTTAATGGGGCTTTATTTCACTCTTACTTCCCTGTTGCTCTTCCTGTTCACTGAAGGGTATGTGGTGTGTGTGTGTGTGTGTGTGTGTGTGTGTGTGTGTGTGTGTGTGTGTGTGTTTGTGCATGCGTGTGTGTGTGTATTGTGTGTGTGTGTGTGTGTGTGTGCGCGTGCGTGTGTGTGTTATGCGTGTGCATTTGTGTTTGTACCGGGTGTGTGGGTTACAATCCAGGTGAGGTAATGCGGTTAAATTAAAACTTAATTGTGTTCAGCTTTTATGAATGGATAGCATGTAAAAAAAAAAATCCAAGATAATGGCATCTGCTATGCAATCCTGTGTTCTTGTTTACGTGCTTGCATTCATAGATCTCCATAAATGGAGCATGTTAGTGTGTTTAAAATATTTATTTCTTGACTCTTGAGCAGTCATTTTTCTTTCCCTGTACTCATTTATTTTGTCTGCAGTTCCACTTGAGTGAGCAAACGAAATACTCCTCACACGTTTCTGCTCCTTTACTTCTTGGTCCGGTCCGAGCAGGCTTCAGGGCAGTGTTTACGTTCTCTCCGTCAGTTTATTTTTCCCATCATGCAGTCTCACTAGACACGCCCCCCCCCCCCCCCCCATCCTCTGCTGATTGGCCGTGTTGGGCTGACCGGTACCAGCGGACTCTATTCACAAAAGAGTCAAAGTCATCTAAAGTTCAGAAGATTTAGGCCTGCCTGTTCCGTCCTTCACCGAAGGGCAGCCAGCCGTCAAAACAAAAAAAGGCGCATTAGCAAAACAAATGAGCATCCTGAAGAGGAGATATTTACTTTTTATGTTACACAAAATGTGAAAAAATGAAAAATATAAATATATATTTAGGTTTAAACTCACATTTGTGTGCATGTCGGCAAGGTTCTCAAATATGAGTCTACAATGCTCAAACTTCACGGTTCCATTGCATTCCAGTTGTCTTGTGCTGTGAGCAGGTATTAGGCTGTAAAATGAGCTGTTTTTACTCCATTTTGCAAAGTCTGGTTAAGGAAAACTGCGGGGTTCAGTGTGTTTCCCTTGGAGAGATGCTTTGAAAGGGTGCCTTTTTATTCTGTAGGTCTGTGACCCCATCTAGTGGTCGGAAGAGGTAACTGCCAAAATCGGTATCAACAAACTGCTCGCTAATATGTGTGCCCTGCAGCCAGAAACAAAAGCGTAATAATTGTTGAAACATTTGCATTTAGTGAATTTTCACTACAATTGTGAGACTATTGAACGTTGGAAGAGTAAACTCTCCTTTTCTCTCTTCCTCCCTCCCCCCTCTTCTTTTTCCCCAGCACCTTGATCCCTCTGTTTGACCCTGATTCTGGTCTCCTGGTGGTGGCTGGAAAGGTAAGGGTTAAAGTTCATTAATTACCCTCCTAACCCTTTGAATCTCACTGTTAGCAGTTATTCAAGTGCTGCTGGTTTAGCCAAACTCAGCACAACACAGGGGATATATTTCAAAAATATACTCCTGCTTTTTCACCAACTCAACTGCGAGGTGATCTCAGAAGAGATTGTAGGCCCAGGCCCCAGTATGTAATGGTTTGTCATGGACATGGCACTTGAATAACGCCATTTTAACGTGTGTATTTAAACATCTTCATTCAGAACCCCCCTGTCCCAAACAGCACCATTCTGAATCCTGCACCTCTCTCACCAGCGCACCCCTTGTAAAGCTCCTGTCTTCTGTTTGGAGGGCTTGGAGCCCTTGGAGCCTGCTGGTCATAAGTTCGAGTCCTTGGGGCCCACTGGTCCAGGAAAATAGACAGCTTTATGATTGGGTGGTGCAGGTCATGTGATGCGAGCTTGCAGGCGCTGATTGGCTCAGATGGCGTAAAGGCTGAATTGTGTTCCCACAGGGCGACAGTGTGATTGACTGCTTCGAGCTGAATGACTCGGAACCCTTCTTCTCTCAAGGTGAGTCCGTCGCTTCCGCGCAAACGCTGTACCTCCATTCAGCTGCACCAGGGGACCGCACGAAACCTTCCCCCCCCCTGACCTCCTCTGACCTCCTCTGTCCTCTCTGTTCCCCTCATGACACTCTGTCTCCTTCAAAGTCTGCTTTCCTTTTCTTCGTTGCCCTCGCTGTCTCTCTCTTGTCTCTCTCTCTGCCTCCCCCACACGTTCTTTCACCCCCTCCTTCACTCTTCTGCTTTCTCTCTGTCCTTCTGTTCTCCATCCCACTCATTCTCTCTCTCTGTCTCTCCCTGTCTCTCTCTCTCTCTCTCTCTCTCTCTCTGTCTCTGTCTCTCTCTCTCTCTCTTTCTCTCACTCTGTTTCTCCAGCCCACTCTCTTCTCTGGCTGTCTCTCTAAATTCAGTTCAGTTAGGTTCTGCTTTATTGGCATGGCAGTTATGAGAAGCAAACAAAAACCAGCACAGTGAATAACAGAAATAAGGGTGGGAGGAGAATTTATTAACAATTGAAATAATTGTTAATGCGGGGAAACAAATATGAATCAGTTATGTCATTGCTCTTGAAAAATATAACTGTCACCACCCGCCTCCCTCTCCCTCTCTTTCTTTCTCCCTCCTTTCCTGTTGTCCCTCCCCTCTCTCTCTCTCTCAGTGAGTCACTGTCTGACAGAAACCGCCTCTCGTGGCGTTGCCATGGTGCCCAAGCTGGCGCTGGATGTGGGGTCCTGTGAGGTTCTGCGGGTGCTGCAGCTCACTGACAGCTTCATTGTGCCCATCAGCTACCAAGTGCCCCGCAAGGTCAGCCCCTCTCTAACCCCTGCGACCTTTCACCTCTGACCCCGCACGTACAGCTCAGCTTTCTGTTCACAAGACGCTTTACAGGGCAACAGGAAGTAGGAAAATGAGGAAAGACCAGGCCTGAACCCCTTAAAAAACCAGTGAGATAAAAAACACACACATGCACGCACACACACACACACACACACACACACACACACACACACACACACATAAGAAAGCCTCCCTGGTTATTGCCATTTGTCAGTAACTCAACAATAAAGAATAATGTGAAATACCCTCTGAGATGTGTCAGTTAATGTACCATTAGACCACCTTTAAGCCTCTATATTCCATCTGTCTGTCTCCATTCTGCTCACTGGCCATGGACCGCTGCCTTCCATACGACCCCTACCGTCGACCCCTCTGTGGGCTCACTCCGGTTGGCTAGTTTTACAGACACATCCTTTAACTGCTTCCTGTGCAGCGGGGGTCGGGGGTCGCCTGTGCCCTCCTGGGTCAGCCCGCCGTCCCGTTCCCAGTCCGTCGTGCCGTGTGATTGGTGGCTCTTGTTCATGTGACGCTGATGTTTGTTGGAGGTCAGTGCAGAGCTGCGGTGTTTCTCTCAGGCAGGGCAGGACTTCCACGCAGACCTGTACCCGGACACTGTGGGCCAGACGCCCGCCATGTCTGCGGAGGAGTGGTGGCAAGGAGAGAACCGCCAGGTACAGCACAGCCTCCCTGTGTCACACGACACAGCACAGCCTCCCTGTGTTACACAACACAGCACAGCCTCCCTGTGTTACACAACACAGCACAGCCTCCCTGTGTTACACGACACAGCACAGCCTCCCTGTGTCACACGCTACAGCACAGCTACAGCACAGCTCCCTGTGTTACACAACACAGCACAGCCTCCCTGTGTCAGCACAGCTACAGCACAGCTGCCCTGTGTTACAAGACACAGCACAGCCTCCCTGTGTCACAGCTAAAACAGCCCAGTTACACGCTACAGCACAGCTTCCCTGTGTCACACGACACAGCACAGCCTCCCTGTGTCACACACTACAGCACAGCTACAGCACAGCTGCCCTGTGTTACACGCTACAGCACAGCCTCCCTGTGTTACACGACACAGCACAGCCTCCCTGTGTCACACACAGCTACAGCACAGCTGCCCTGTGTCTCACACTACAGCACAGCTACAGCACAGCTGCCCTGTGTTACACGACACAGCACAGCCTCCCTGTGTCACACAACACAGGCACTGAACAAAGAATACAGAACATGAATGTATTTGATCACATGGCCAAAGCCATCACTAACTCAGCATCCAATCACAATTGTCCTCAGGTGCAGAAGGTCAGCCTCCACCCAGACAAGCGGCCAAAGCCTAGCCCTGCAGCGGCCAGTAAAGAGCCAGCTAAGAGGGAACTGTCAAGTGGGAGGAGCAAAGAGGTGAGTGACAGGGAATCAGCTCTTATATTTACAGTACAAGACAATGGCACCACTTAAATCCTCACAGACTTTCTGTCTTGGCGATTTGCAAGGTGGACAGTGGTGGCTGTCACACTGTTATGTAGTACAGACAGTGTCACATATGATTCACAATATTCTGTAAATGGCATTCTAGTTTTCACGTTTTGACATTTAGATTGATTTATTCTTAGTTACCTGTTTTGTGTTGTTTTTCTCTTTGTTAAGCAGTCATTGATAAAGTTTTTATTTTCAAAGTTTTTTTCTGCAAAAGCTGACATCTAAATGGAGAGGAACATGACAGTTTATCTCCCTCTCCCCTCCTCTTCTCCCCACCCCTTGCTGTAGGAGGCGCCTGTCGGTTGCTCCTCCTCCAGCAGCCCTATGACCACGCCCAGCAGCAGCGTCGCCCCCTCCCGCTCCCCCTCCTCCACCAGCGGCCTGTCGTCCGGCTTCCTGCCCAGCCCCAGCCAGAGCAGCAAGGCCATACAGAGCATGCTGGGTAATGGGCCGTCTCTGCTCTCTGATTGGTGCAGGCTTTCTGAGGAAACTGTGACGTTTGTGTGCACTGGCCACTGCCTCCAGACCACCCTGAGTCGCACTGTGCTTGAGTCTAAACTAAATCACATGACATTTTTATGATTTATTGTTATGCTCTTTTTTTTATTCATTGTTTTCTTTTGCGGATAACTGACACAGGCACCTTGTTCCAAGCTGTAATAGCCGTAGGTTATGTTTGTAAATATTTTCAGATAAGTCAACAAAGCTTTTAAATTTGAAACGAGTTCTCTAAAGCGCTCTCTCTCTCTCTCTCTCTCTCTCTCTCTCTCTCTCTCTCTCTCTCTCTCTCTGTCCTCTCTCTGGCCCCTGTAGGGCCCAGCTCTAAGTTCCGGCACATCCAGGGTAGCGTCCTGCACCGCGACACCCACTTCACCAACCTGCGGGGCCTGAACCTGACCACTCCCGGCGAGAGCGACGGCTTCTGTGCCAACAGCCAGCGCGTGGCGGTGCCCCTCGCCATCGCGGGCGGCCAGATCGCCGTGTTTGAGGTAGCCAGTTAATCTGACCCGTGGGGAAATTGGTGTGACAGTTTTGAGCCTCTTGGCCAACCCTGATACAGTGAGTGTTTCTCAGAAGCTGAGTGAGTGTCGTATTTTTGAGATGATCCCTTGAGGATAAAACGTATGTAATAGTTTTGAGATGATCCCTTGAGTATAAAATGTATGTGATAGTTTTGAGATGATCCCTTGAGTATAAAATGTATGTGATAGTTTTGAGGCGATCCCTTGAGTGCCCGTTTCCCTGTGTCCCTTGTTTCCCGGTAACCGTGCTCCTCCCCCCTCAGCTGTCGCAGCCCGGTAAGCTGCCCGACACGGCGCTGCCCACCATCCAAACGCCGTCAACGTGGCCGATCTGTGCTGGGACCCCTTCGACACCCACAGGCTGGCAGTGGGTAAGACACACTGTGTGTGTGTGTGTGCACGCTGGGGTTTAAACATACGTGTGTGTGTGTGTGTGTGTGTGTGTGTGTGCGTATGTGTAAATGTACGTGTGTGTGTGTGTGTGTGTACGCGTATGTGTATGTGTGCATGTGTGTGTGTGTGTGTGTGTGTGTGTGTGCGTGTATGTGTATGTGTGTGTGTGTGTGTGTGCGTATGTGTAAGTGTGTGTGTGTGTGTGCCTGTGTGTGTGTGTGCGTATGTGTATGTGTGTGTGTGTATGTGTATGTGTGTGTGTGTGTGTATGTGTGTGTGTGCGTATGTGTATGTGTGTGTGTGTGTGTGTGTGTGTATGTGTATGTGTGTGTGTGTTTGTGTGTGTGTGTGTGCGTATGTGTATGTGTGTGTATGTGTGCACACGCACTTGTGTGCAGATGTGTAAATGTGTGTGTGCCTGTGTGTTTGTGTGTGTGTGTGTGTGTATGTGTGCATGCACTTGTGTGCAGATGTGTAAATGTGTGTGTGTCTCTCTGGCAGCGGGGGATGATGCTAAGATCCGGGTGTGGCAGGTGCCAAAGGGAGGCCTGGTGGAGACTCTGACGGAGCCGGAGTGCATTCTGCAAGGTGAGGAAGGGGAGGGGGGGTGTGACCCATGGGGGTGGGAGGGACTGGACCTGAGGGGCGGGGGGCGGTGGGGGGGGAGGTGGGGGGAGGAGCCTCTTTGTCCTTCACGCTGCGGAGCTGTGACTGCTCTCTGCGCACTCAGGGCACACAGAGAAGATCTACTCCATCCGCTTCCACCCGCTGGCGGCCGGCCTCCTGGCCTCCTCCTCCTACGACCTGTCCCTGCGTCTGTGGGACCTGGAGGCCGGGGAGGAGGTGAAGCTCCTGCAGGGACACCAGGACCAGGTGAGCCGGGTGGGGTGGGGGGGTGGGGGGAGGGGGGGCGGGGGGCGGAGGAGGTGAAGCTGCTTGAGCCGGGGTGGGTGGGGGGGAGGGGGGAGGGGGGGGGGAGGAGGTGAAGCTGCTGCAGGGACACCAGGACACCAGGGTGGGGGGGGTGGGGGGGGGGGGAGGGGGGGCAGAGGAGGTGAAGCTGATGCAGGGACACCAGGACCAGGTGAGCCAGGTGAGGGGGGAGGTGCTTTTTATACTCGTGGCTCATTCATTCATTTCTTTTCCCTCTCTCCCTCTCTTCTTCCATTCTGACAGATATTTGGGATGGCGTGGAGTCCGGACGGCCAGTTTCTGGCCACTGTGTGCAAAGATGGGAAAGTGCGCATCTATGACCCACGCAAGTCTGCTGAGCCCGTACAGGTGTGTACAGCAGCGCCCTCTACCTGGCTGGCTGACTAATGGCTTTCAGTCACACATGTTCCCTCATATTAACCCTCTTGTACAGCAAAAATAAAAACCCTGGTATGATTTTGTTCCGCTGTGCATATACACTGAACTTCTAATTCTAATCAAATATATTTTATTGGCTTGACCACACACAGGACATATATTATATCTAATACATCTAAAATGTCACTCAACAGTAGTATCTGCTTCATTCGAGCTAAGTATAGCAAAAAATATTTTACTTTTCTGTAAAATTTTTACATGGCAAACTGAAGTATTGCTGAGGCCATCAGAAAAGGAAATCCTGTATTACAGTAAAAGAAACCCTGATAATTATTAATAACAGATCTATCTTCCCTCTCCCCACCTCCCTCTGCCTATGCCCCTCCCACCTGTGGCCCTCCTTCTCTGTGCATTCCATCTCTCTCCCCACCTTTTGTCTTTGCTCCACCCCTTTCAATCTGTGCCCTCCCCCCTACCTCCCCCCTGTAGGAGGGCCCTGGCCCCGAGGGCCACAGGGGGGCGCGGATCGTGTGGGTGTGCGGGGGGCAGTACCTGCTCGTGTCCGGGTTCGACAGGTAAGGAGCCAGAGGGAGGTTCAGACAGTAACACCACAGCTGGTTCAGACCGCTGTTCCAGGTCTTATGTGCTGCTCTTTAATCACAGAACTCACTGTGTAAAGAGCAGCATCAGCATTGTAGAGAGCAGCCGTAATGGATTGATAGGATCAGTGAATACCGAACTATCTCTGTCTAGCAACTTACAAGCCTTTGACATCTTCTGAAAGGTCGCGTACATTTCTAATTATTTAAGAACATAAATGTCTCAAATTTTCCATTTCAACTGAAAATATGAGCCCTAAGGTATTAGCTGACAATTCAGAGTGTATTTTGAGGTTACCCAGTTGTAAAAGTGTCTGTAATGTAAAGGTGAGCTTACCTGACGTAATGCCCCCCTCCCCCCTTCTTCCCCCCAGCCGCAGTGAGAGACAGCTGTACCTGTACTCCTCCCAGTCCCTGTCCTCCGGTATCGTGGCAACCGCCTCCACCGATGTCTCGCCCTCCACCCTCATCCCGTTCTACGACCCGGACACCAGCGTGCTCATCCTCACGGGAAAGGTAGGGGGTGAGCCTGCTCTCTGGAGAAGCAGTAAGAGACTCCATCCACAAGGGGGTGCTCCTAGTGTCTGCTTTTGGTGAAACAGCGCTGCACTCTTTTCAGTTGTGAACTGCAGTTGTCCTGAAGAACCTGAGCAGTGATAACTCCCCATACTGCATCTCTGAAACACAATTGTGTGTGTGTGTTTGTGTGTGTGTGTGTACGCATGTGTGTGTGCATTTGTGTATGCGTGTGTGTGTGTGTGTGTGTGTGTGTGTGTGTGTGTGCGCGCTCTTACAGGGTGATACCCGTGTCTACATCTTTGAGATTGAGCCAGAGGCTCCCTACTTCCTGGAGTGCAGTTGCTTCAGTTGCCCTGATCCACACAAGGTATTTGAGCCTTTTCCTTTACCTGCTCCTCTCAGCTTCCTGTTCCTGTCTGTCTCTGTCTCCTCCTGTTTCTATTCTTCTTGTACTTTTCAGTACTTTATCATTGTTTTATTCTGAAGCACTTACTGTGTCGCACCTTTACTACAGAAATTATTTCTTTAAACGTTTGGGGAAGTACCACCACCCTGTTGTTTTTTAATTTGTTTCCTAACAAACTGATGACATCATAAAAGATGGGGGGTGGGGTCTTGGCAGTGTGACACCTTCCTGTTTCCTGTGCCGTGCAGGGCCTGTCCTTCCTGCCAAAGACGGAGTGCAACGTGCCCGATGTGGAGATCGCCCGAGCTCTGCGGCTCACCAAGACCACCATCGAACCCGTCGCCTTCAGGGTGCCTCGTGTCAAGGTGACTCATGCAGCAGGAGCGCCCCCTGCCTGGCAGATTTGAGATGCCAGCCACAGGCGCCCATTTTGAATAAACCACAGTGGTGGTTTTTCACTGTCCTGCTTTCCCACTGACTATTTCAGTGGCAAATATGTGTATTTGTTAAAAATGTGTATTGAACAGTGTTATGACTGAAATGTAGCAGAGTTCAGAGTGTGATCAATTCCATTGGCCAGAGACCTTAGTCTTTAGCTTAGCCTGGAAAGCCAATCACACCGCATGCTGTGGTGTGCAGGTGGGGACGGGCGCGGTTCAGAACCACAGCAAGTCTCCCGCCATTTCACCATGCCCTGCGTTACGCTGTGTCCACTTAATACAGTGTGCAGACGCACTGACGTAGCGGGGTTTCCGCGGTGATTGAGCATGTTTCCCGCTCTCCTCCGCCCCACAGAAAGAGTTCTTCCAGGACGACGTGTTCCCCAACACCGCCGTGTGGTGGGAGTCCGCTATGACGGCCTCAGCCTGGCTCTCCGGCTCCAACGGACAGCACCGCAAGATCAGCCTCCGACCCAAAGACATGGCCCCCGGTACTGTCCTGCCTTCCCCCCCCCCCTCAATTTCTCCAATAATTTCTTTAGCATTGAACCTCACTTATAAAGCCATTCAGTGCACCTGGAAAAGCATAAAGGTTCATCTGTGTAGGTGGATGCCTGCCAACACACTGAGATCTCACAGGTCACTGAAGTTCTTAAAAGTTGATTGATTTTGGCTGTAGAAGCCTCAAGGTTTAAATTTTGCATAGAGAGTTTTAAGGAGCTTTTTATCGTGCTTTTGTGCTGGTTTTATACTATTTATAAAAGAGCTCTAATTTTTCTGTAGGCGTGTACATAACAACTGTGCAGAAATCTAAAGTGCTGTGAATCAATGACGTTAACATTCTGTTTTTTAAAGCACATCGTGTCCTTGAAGCACTGCTTACAGAGTTCCAGTTTGAAGTGTTTCTGAGAAAAAAAAAGCTTGGAAAACAACATGAAAGTTATTTCCTTGAATTTAGCTATAGAAATACAGTAGGAACCCTGAACAGGAAGAAAACAGACACACTGCCCTCCTCCCCTTAGTTAGATAGTCATTACTGGAAGAACATTATGGTTGAATTTTAACTTCTATTTGTCCTCATCTTAGGTGTGTATTCAACCAACTTAACTTTGTCCTTTACTTTCACTCACAAGTAAACGCAAGCGCTGCACTTTCCTCATAAACTCAGTTTGGGCAGTTAGTTTCAGTGACTTGCTGAACTCTCCGAATTGTATTTCTGAAGAAAAAACAGTAATATTGCTTTTAGTTATTGGCCTTTTGTGGGACTCCTCTAATTGTCTGTCTGTCTGTCTGTCCGTCCTTCTGTCTGTCTGTTCGTCCGTCCGTCCGTCCGTCCGTCCGTCCGTCATCTGTCTGTGCAGTGAGCGAGGCTCCCAAAGAGGCTCCTGTGAGGAAGTACATGCCCTCATCGTACTATCTGGAGGAGAAGACCGATGAGCAGAAGAAGGATGAGGTATAGCAGAGGCGTACAGTGACGAGGGCCTGACCAGTGCTCTGAGACTCCAGTGTGGAAGTCTGTTTGTCTCAGTGCTGTAAATGTGGTTTGTACTGTACTGTGCGCTTGGAAACTGTTATTTCCTGCGTAACCGCTTTGTTGTGTTTAGATCGGTATGCTGGTTGAGTTTTATGGGGTGGCAGTATAGTGCAGTGGTTAGGGAACCGGATAAAGAGGTTGCAGGTTTATTTTACAGCTGGGGTCCCTTCATTGCTTCAGTAAATATCTAGCTGTGTAAATGGATTTTATGTAGAATTTAAGCTGTGTAAGTCACAGTGAACAATCTGCTAAATAGTGGATTGGAATGGAATGGAATGTTTTCGAATGGAATCTAATGGAACTGAATGGAATGGAATGGATTGTAATTGAATGGAATGGAATGAATGTTTTGTAATAGAATTGAATGGAGTGAAATGTTCTGGAATGGAATATAATGGAATGCACGATGTGTTGCAGTTGCTCAGTGCCATGGTGGCAAAGCTGGGAAACCGAGAGGACCCACTGCCACAGGAATCCTTCCAGGGAGTGGATGAGGATGAGTGGGTAAGGAACACACACGTGTGCACACACACACACACACACACACACACACACACACACACACACAACACACACGTGCACACACACACACACACACACACACGTATGTACATATTACCAATATGCACACGCACTAAATATGCAGACACACATATACACACTATGCGCGCATACACACACATATGTACTATGCACTCACGCACACACCCAGATACACTCAGGTCCATGCCCCAGTAACACACAGTAACCCTGGCCTGTGTTTCTCTTTCAGGATGATTAGGGGCCCTGTTTACCTCATGGACCAGTCAGGGTTCCAACAGCAGCCCCCCCGGAGAAAGGAGGGGGGGGGGGGCTGGTCTGGAGAACACGCCATTCCTGTGTGCCGAAAACCAAGACATGCCACCACACACCTCCAAACGTCCATGCTTTACACTCCCCACACTGCCAGCCTTCACAACCAGAGCTTCCTCTCACCTCATAGCCACGATCCGCACTCCACACTGAGCAAAATCAGAGCAAACTGGGCATCCCTGTGGCACCTTAACGTCCCCACGACGCACAATCGCATGAAATGTCTTCATAACTGGATAACTCAAAAAGAAAGAAGGGTCGCACACTCCGTTTGCTCCAACGCAGATCTTTATCGCCGACGTTTCGGCAGCAAGCTGCCTTCATCAGGGCCTTTACTTGCGTGTCCTTCTGGTCTGCACCTTGCTAAAACAAGGCGTGCGTTTTCTTTTTCACTTTTTATAACTGGATAAGTCCGAGCAACCTGAGGGAAACGGACATTTCAAACACGCACAGCAAAGAGCGCACGTGGACAGCCGAGAAACAGGCTAGGCCCGGAGAAGTGCTGATTTTTATTCCGTAGCCAGGCTCGACTGTGCCATGAAAAATCTGAATTAACTGGAATCGATTCACTCTCTGTTGTGACCGAATTAGATTTTTTTTTTTTACATGAAAAGGTACAGTTCCTCCCTAAAAGGAAAGAACTCCTCCTAAAAATGCAAATGTGTGAGATCACTTCCTGATCTGAGCCCCCCACCCCCTACCAACAGTCGCATCAGGCACCACCAATCCACACATCAACATGCAGCGTTCAGATGTGCTGTCACTCAACATGACTCATTTACATTCTTCACATTAATACTGCCTATACTGCTCAGTGACATCATAGAGGGGCGTGGCCCCCTGACTCTGGAATATTTCCTTTCAAAAATGTAGCTTTCACGCTGGTTTAAAGTTCTTACATGGAACTTAGGTTTCAGGATCAAATGACATTTCTTAGGCAAAGGCAAGTTAAGTATATTTTCACCAAGGTCAATAAGGGCAGTAGACTGTATTTACAAAAAGAAGTGATGTTCTGATTGAACATATAGACAGTTTACTCAGCAATACCAGACAGTTGACCTAGTCTCCGATTTATCAGGGCTCAGGCAGGTGTTCTTTAAAGATGGTAGGAGTGGTTTGGCTGTCCGTGGGGATCAGGGTTGGGGACTCGCTTCCATACGGATAATTGTATTTGTCAGAGTGATATCTGGTTAATGTGTCTGTTGCAGTGTCTCACGCTGTGGTGGTTTTAATATTGATATTATGTGTTGGCTCTTAATCCGCTCTTTCTCTCTGGGAGTCTCGTAAAAGGGCATTTTTATCTTTCAGAAATCTTCCAGGTTTAACACGGTGACAAATGCACGGTCCTTTTTATATAAACGTTTAACTGGAATCTCTGTTCTTTGTAACAGTCGGTGACCGCTGGAGACATTTGAGGGACACATTCTTTGACTTTTTAAAAATTTGATATAGATAACATTCCTTTTCATTTTCTTTAAGCGACACAGTATTACTAACTATTTTGTGCAATCAATTAAACCCAGAATTTGTTTTTCATCAGGGCTATAAAACAGGGCAATACTTGGAAGATGTATTTTGAACTAATCATGTTTACAAAAAAAGAGAAGGAGACTGGAATTAATGTACAGTGTGTGGCATGGTACGTACAGTATATTTTACAGCAATTATAGATTGAACACACACACACACACACACTCACTCACACACACAGACTCACACACACACACACACCTGTGACAACTTGTGGGAAGTGTTAGTCTTTAATGTGTCTGTCTCACACGTGCCTACAACACCTCCTCCATTCTCACAAATGTATCATGTATTCTACCTGGGAAAACTAATGTACGCTCCATTTTAAAAAAGCTTTTATACTTGGAATGATGTTTCTTTTCTCCTCTTTGTCAGTCTTTCGTAAAGTGGGAATGTTGCCTTTCAATAAATACCTTTTTTTAAAACAACAATTGTGTATTATTATCATTTTTTATTTTTAGTGTTGTTATGATTATTGTGAATAAAATCTCCTGCTTTTGAATTGCTCATGTTGCCCTCTTCGACTGATGTACAGTGTAATTTTGACTTCCAGCCAGTATGTGGCGGTATTCTTGCGCAGCATCACATACAAATGTGATCTCTATGGTCCTAACGTGATCCTTGAACTTTAACACTACATTGACTTTGATAGTTGTACATGTGAGAGCTGTTTCTTGTAGCTAGCTAAAGTATTTTGACGGATAGTCCTGTCGATCACTGGAGGGACAAGCCATGGTTTGTGTGTTCTGTTTTTTAAGCGCTGTCGTAAACCGTATCATTGAGTCATGTATGGTGCTCAGTCGGAATACACTTAACACAGCGACGTATTCGATTTGTCGTATTCGATTGTGTCCTATCCAGATTGCTTGCTTGCCCAGTCCTTGGGACCGTTGGTGTTGAGTGTGTTGCGTTGGGTTTCTGTATTGCTGCATTTGCCAGTTTATTTACAGCGATATGTGAAGGTGGCAGGTCCCTCTTTTATGTTAGAATCACAGGCTGGACCAAATACGTTAATTATGACATTGTCTAGCAGTTTAGCTTGCTAGCTGATGGTAGTACTGTTATCATTTATAGTTTAACAGTTTTTCAAGAACAGTGCGGTATGATTGCACTTTGGTGGGTTTCCTTGTGTTACTCGCTAACAGAGTCAGTGCGATAACTGAACGTTTCCAGCGGGTTTCACATGTTCGCCACTGCGTTTGTTTGCAGGCTAGGTACCTGGCGCAGATTGTGGTGATGGGCGCGCAGGTGGTGGGACGCGCATTTGCACGAGCGTTGCGACAGGAATTCGCAGGTATGTGTCGTCTTTGCGCGTTACGAAACCGTGAATTCGTCATTTTGTGAAAATTCGGGGACAACCGGCGACATTTGGTCTGATCTGGAAAATATAGAATGATTTGCATGTCCAAGGTAAAATTTACGTTTTGATGTGATGGTTTGTTTTGGTCTGTAACGTGATGTAGTGTATTAGAAGTACAGAACTCCCCCCTCCCTGTGTTTAGCCAGTAAAGCGGCAGCAGAAGCAAGGGGTCGGTCGGGACAGCAGTCTGCAGCAGCCACCAGCATCTCGGGCATGAGCTTGCAAGAGGCCCAGCAGATTCTCAATGTGTCCACCCTCACTCCAGAGGAAATACAGAAGGTATTAAAAGTTCACACCCTCTCTTTTCTCTCCTTTCGCCCTCATTTTCCGGCATATGCGCATACACATGCGCTCTTACGTACACCTTTGCTTGAAAATTTTTACTACTCAAGAGTTATCTGACCCAAGTTGTTTTTTCTTTTTCCCGACAGAGTTACGAACACCTTTTTAAAGTCAATGACAAGGAAGTTGGTGGGTCTTTCTATCTCCAATCGAAGGTGAGAGCTGTCATCATGCTCTCATAATGTAAATCATTTGGGAAGTATGGACATATTTAACGGACCACTCAGTAACTTTGATTAGCCTACTAATCAACGAAGATTACGCTGGATCATGGTACTCGTAGTTTTTATCGTCTTGCACTGGCCATTAGGATTCTGTTAGCAACCAGAATTACTGAGTGGTGCTTTAACTGTCCGTGTCTGCTTTAACTTAAGTAAAACCATCTCATTAACAATTAACTGGCAGCTTGGAAGTCAATGAAAAGGGGAATTGCACTGGCACATCCCACATATTGAAATCGAGACCAAGTCGAAGTGTTTAATTTTTCATACCAAAGGGATGGCATCAGGAGCCTGAGCCTTCAAGCCGGTTTAATTGTTGCGCTGTGGAGGCGGGCTGTTCTCGTGTTCACTGCCTGTGGCACGTGCACTATAAATGTACGCAGTGTACGCGAGACCTGTCAGGCTTAGTCAAACAAACTGCATGTCATCCCCATTCAGCCTACCTTGTAGCCAGCTCTCGGTACTTCAGCCAAAACGTCATTGGTTTGTCCTTGTGGTTGACTGGAGCATCATCGGTTTTAAACCGTCGTAAAAATGCCAGATGTGAGGGCTGCTGATTGGCTCATCCAGTTAAGGCACTGATGGTGCGTGGGTGGGTCCTACGGTCTCCTATCGAATCTGGGCCATGTCAGTGCTGTCTGTGACCGCAAACCCCAGAGGCTGATGTAGAACTGGCTCTGGCCTCGCCCGGGGATGGGAGGTTATCAGTTTCAGAGGATAACTACATCTTGTTGCGCACCATCACCCCCTGCTGGTTGATCGGGGACCTGTAATTCCTGCCTATTTAGCTGCAGAGGACGCATCCTCCCCCAGCTCACGTCTGTGGGACCCCAGCTTCTGGACTGCTGTTGCTATGAGTGTTGCATGATTTGATGTTCCAAATTTGGGAAGAAAAAGGGGGAAAAGCACAACAAAACAAACTGCTAAATATACAATAATCTGCGTTAACCCCTCCTTTTTTAAGAACTTGTTTTTAATGCTCATAAAGACTGTACGTGCAGTTGTGGCTGTACGAGTATCCCACAATCCCTTCTGCCCGTTTTAACGGCCCTGCGCATGTGGATCTGCAGGTGGTGCGTGCTAAGGAGCGGCTGGACGAGGAGCTCAGCATTCAGAAGCAGGACAGCCCCCCAGCGCAGGAGAAACAAAAACAGCAAACTCCAGAAACATGAGTCTGACCTCCCCAGCGAGCCCCCCCAGTCCCCTCCCCCCCCCACTGTAAATTAAACTCCCAATAAAGCCCCCCCATTTTCTCTTCAGCTGTACGTCCTTGTGCATCTAGATTCTCATGACACACACACACACACACACACACACACACACACACACACCACTCACCCACACAAAAAGATGGCAAGAAACTACTTATCAAATGAGACTTTATTAAACTTTTTTTTTGTTGTTGTTTGTTTCCTCTCATTGACATGGTCATTATCGTCATAATAAACTTCCTCTAAAACAGGAGCACACAGCTATGTTGTACCAATTGGAGACTTTTACAACTCTAAAATTCTGCACGTTCGGCCTCAGAACGTGGTGCCGGGAAAATATATATTTATATTTATATATATATATTTATATATTCATATTTCTTATACTGTATATTTTCTACATTTCACCTATAATAGAAGGCACTTGGAACCGTTACAAATACTGATATTAATATATCTCAAAAGATGTGCAACAAAAAAAAAAAAAAAAAACTTGGATACTGGCCTTTGCTGGCCTTAGTCTATAGTATTAACCCTTTGTGCAGTGCTGTGGCACTTCAGAAGTGCAGAGTCCCTCCATAACGACGCTGCTGGCTAATTTAACTCTCATCGTTCTAGTGCCCCGTCAATTACCCACCCGAATTTCAGTTTGCTCAATCCAAACCAGAGTTCACTCTAGTCTCTCTGGTCTCCCCCTTGGAATACAAGAAACCCTTGCAAACATGGGGGAAGCGTACCGCTTTTTTTTTTTTTTTTTTTTTTTAATGATGGGGGGGGGGGGGGGCTGGAGCAGTATGAGGGACATGTTTACAGTTAGGGCTCCATCTCATTTGGACCTTGATTTCTGTGCATACTGTTATGGAATAAGATCAAAAGAATTTTTGGTCCCCAAAAGGCCCCTTAAAAGCCTAGTATGTGGAATGTGTACTTTATTTATGTACTGTACTTAAGGATTTTCCCTCTTGTCATGTATAATTGAGAGATAAATAACATTTTGCCAGTGGAGGGGGGGAGAAAAAGTGCTGACAGATTCTGCACGTGCCCAAAGGGTTAACGTGTCAAAAACAGCTTATTTAACATTGAAAGATGTGGATCCCGATAGGACCCGTGTCAATACCAGCTTCCTCCACTAGAGGGAGGCACACACCCTGCCATTTCTGGCTTCAAAGGGGAGGAGGGGGAGGAGGAGAGAAGGAGGGGTGGCGGGTAAGGGGTGGAGAGCCGTGGCTGAACATTCCGCTGTTGCCAGGGGAGACCCTCCCTGCTCCCCGCGATGACATCGTCTGACTTCACACAAGGTCTGTCCACTCACAGCGAGAACCTCCCACTCTACTCAGAGCTGTGTGCGTGTGTGTGTGCGTTCGCGCACAGTGTCAGAATGGCAATAGCAGATGTGACTGCAGTATAAAAGGAAGGTGGCAGTTTCTGACTTTAATCTTGGCTTCTGCAAAAAATCCTCTCGAGGCTTGAACTCCACATGCGCACACACACACACACACACACACACACACAAAGGCAGCAGGCCCTCATTTTGCATTCCTTTCCTCTTCTCTGTCTCTCTGCAGACCCTCTGGACCACAGTGTATTTAAACAAAGCAGATTAGATTTGTTTGTTTAGTGTCTTTTTTTTCTTGTTCGAAGGCTTTGTGGATGCAGGGATCTCCCCCTTCTCTTTAGTTTTAATCTTTAAAGTGGAGAGTTCGGCGGCCTGGTTAGGACAGAGTGGCGCGCCTTTGGGAGGGGGGCGGGGGCGCGCGGTTGGAGGGCGTTTGTGTAGTGCTTTGGGAGCTGGACCCCAGTGTCCCCTGAAGGGTCCAGGTTTGAGTCCCTGACAAGGTGCTGTACGAAAACATTCCAGAACCTTCATTGCCTCCGTGAAGCATGTTGCTGTGTATGTTAACGATATGGGAAGTGCGGTCAATAATAGTGTCTGCTAAGCAATTAAAGTAGGCAGTGAAAGGTCAGTGTGTGTGTGTGTGTGTGTGTGTGTGTGTGTGTGTGTGTGTATGCGCGTGTGCTCTGAGCAGTCTGGGAGGTTTTGAGTGAGGCAGTGCCACAGCTCTCTGAGGTATTCAGTTTAACCTGCCTGTGCGTCCTGGTGTCTCCACTGTAGTCTACAGAGTGAGCGTTAGGGGTCTGATTTGGACCCAGTCAGAAGGAGGCGGTCACACACAGAAAAGTGTGGGTTTCTGTCGTCGTGTGAGATTTCACCTTTACCAGCAGAGACACCAGCGCTATGAGGTCTAACCTTGAACTGAGGCCACCTGCAGTGTGCCTGTGTGACACTCACGGACGTTACATTTCTCTGAGCAAACTCCCCCGCACCCCCGGCACGGCACAGAACCCCTGACACCGCCTCCCCCCTAATCCTGCCCCGCCCCGCCCCGCCCCGCCCTGCTCCACCCTGCCCCGCCCCTGGAAGGAAGCTGGTCACAGAGCAGCGATAGCAGACACAAAGCAACTTCAACATTGGGAAATGTCTCGTCTGGAAAAAGCCAACAACTGATAAACAGCAATAATCATAATCGTCATCTTTCTGAAATAGTGAAAATACCACCATGGGAATGTACAAAGCAGAGAGAGAGAGGAGAGTGCGTGTGTCTGTGTGTGTTTTGGGGGGGGGGGGGCAGTTGTCTCTTGCAAGAATGCTCTTTGTGTGAAAATGTGAAGAAAGGAAAAAAAAAAAAAACCCACCCCAAATCTTTCACCCTGTTCTCCTCTCTCCAACCTTACACAGTGTGACACGGTCAACATTCTGCCAACATAATCTCCCTGCGCCGCAGGCATGGAAGGACCCCTGGGCCCGGACAGGAAGGCGGCCAGTACGTGCCTGAGCAAAAGCAGTACAGCCGTGCCAGAGAGCTAGCAAGGGGGGAGAGAGTTACAGCAGGAGAGTCAAGTAAAAGAGAGTGGAGTCCAAATATGACCCTGTAGAACCACAACAAAAATCTACAATACTTTTCAAGCAAAAGTGCGCACCATATTTGCTGTGAAATTACTTAATTCCTTCTTAAAGAAAAGTTCATCTTCAAGTGGTCAAATTTAGTATTCATTAACAAGGAATGCAATACTGGGAAATTTTGGTGCTCATGGGAGATTAAGTCCACAAGTACAGGTGAACGTAGTGTTTTTTAAAAGCTGTGGAATTCAAGTCCCTTCAGCACATTGGTCAAATGTTGCTAAGTATTATCCAGCTGAACTCCTCCAAATTAAATGCAGAATAATAATAATTTTCCAGTATTCTGTCTACCTGTCCGTGGCTCTCCGAAAGGTCAGATCTGTCCAGCACTCTGAAGCATGAGTCACGCTGCGCCCCCTGTTGGTCATAATGCAGTCCCAACTTTGCACTGAACGTAAATCGTTTGGTATGCTGTCTGTTAACACAAGGACAGATCTACACGACCGCGTTTTTCTCACCAAACAAGCAGGGCTTTCCAGAGCGAGATGGGGAAGGACTTCCTCCTCGCTGCTGCTCAGCCCGGTGTAACTGCAGCCGACTCGTCTCCTTGCTTTTGTAATCTCGCGCTTGAAATGCAGAGGAACAGCGTTCGCAGATCGGCCCCTTCGCGCCATGCTGCATTCGGTTAAAGCGAAACTGGCCCGGAGAGGCCGGGTGACTGCATGATGCACTGATTACTATCTACACCAGGGGGCGCCAGTCGCACCTGCAATTAAGATTTCCAGAGGGGGGGGGGGGGTGGGGGTGGGGGTGGAGGGGTTGTTGCTGGTTAAATGCCATTGTCTGCCTTTAAGTCTAGTCGGCTCCGAGCCCTTACACAAACCCTTTGTCCTCCATGGCCTGGGACGGCCTGGTCATGTGACTCTTCTCCGTGTCCCCGTCCGCCTGTGGACTGTGGGAAGGGGGTCACGTTGACAGTACAGTTTTTTGTTTTGCCCCCTCCCTTCGCAGGGGTGGATTGTCGATATTGAGCCCTGCTCCCCCCTCCTGACCCTGCCTGCTCTTGTTTTTTTTTCTGTTTATTTTTTGAGGTACTGGGGGAGGAAAGCAGAGAGTGTTTGATTTGACGCTCTGTTCCGTGGCGACGGCTGGCTGGACTCTCTGTGCACACGCAGTCTCTCTCTCTCTCTCTCTCTCTCTCTCTCTCTCTCTCTCTCTCTCTCTCAGTGGGACACACAGCCTCATCAAGACCTCTGTCCTGCCAACACACCACCCTGCCCCTCCCCCACAAAAAAAGAAAGCAGGGGGTTCCTGTTCCACGGCAGTCTCAGTCGTGGTACCGCAGAACTCGGACGGGGGCGAGACTTCTCCCCGCTCTCCCCTGTTCTCGTTCTAGGCTGCTGTTCTTCCGAACGTCTCTCTCTCTGTTTTTTCCGCGGGTTGTCCGATGGCTCTGCGCGTAAAGGGCTGGGGGAACCAGTCCGCTGCGTCCGCCTGGTCGGCCCGCCAAAGTGCAGGCCGGCCTTAAATAGAAATATATACATGTGAACCGGGGTTTGAGTAAGGGTTTGAGTAAGGACAACGAGCTTTAGAACGGGTCAGGACACACGTACATCAGGTACAGGTGGAGGGGGGGAGGGAGGGGTGGAGAGAAAGAGAGAGAGAGAGAGAGAGACCGGAAGCGAAAGCAGCACTAATAGCCTGCTGATCTCAGCCCGCTGCTATGGCAACACAAGAGCATGTGACAGGAGTCCTCCCCCTAATCGTGTAAACCTGGGTGAGAATGGAACCCACAACCTTCTGTAAACCCAAGAGAAGGCAGCACCCTGGGTGTGTGTGTGTGTGTGCGCGCATGCGTGTGTTTCCTTGGCTTTTCAGAAATGTTCCAACCATTTAAGATCTGTAAAAAAAAATGTAAAAAAAGCTCTCACCTTTGACCCCTGACTCCCCCACCCCGCCCCTGGCCCCGCCCCCTGACCCCCCCACCCCGCTCTGGAATGTGCGTGTCAGTTGACCACAGCTGGCTTCAGCAGCAGGGACCCCGGGGGGATGACCACCCAGCCGGGGGAGAGGGGGTCGTGGCCCACCCCTGCCGAGAGGTTCAGGACGGCCCCGGGGAGGCCCCCCAGGAGCGCGTCCTCGCCGCCCTGCCCCTCCCCCTTGGCCCCGCCCTTGCGGGCGGCGGCGCGGCGCTCCGGGCCCAGCAGCGACACCATGGGCATGCCCAGCGCGGCGGAGGGGAACCCCGGCGACAGCATGGCCGCCTTGCCCAGCCCCAGCTGGGACGCCCCGAAGGACAGGACGGGGGGCGGCGGGGAGCCGGGACAGCCCAGCGCGCTCAGGTCCAGGGGCCGCGGGCTGAGGGGCGACAGGGGCAGGGCGCGGCCCCCCAGGACGGCCGCCGCCGCCGCCGCCGCCGTCCCCGGGATGATGATGTGGGCCCCGCTGACGTAGGGGAGCTCCGCCTCCTTGCTGTGCGCCGCCTTCAGCCCCGCCCCCGGCCCGCCCGCGGGGGGCGGGTCCTGCGCCACGAAGTGCCCGTGGGCCTTGATGTGCTTGCGCAGGGAGCTGGGGTCCGTGTAGCGCTTCAGGCAGCCCGCCATCTTGCAGTAGTACGGCTTGTCCACGTAGTGCGTGCGCGTGTGCTTGAAGCGGTCGCTGGAGTTGGAGTAGCGCTTGCTGCAGCCCTCGTACGGACAGATGTACGGCTTCTCTCCTGGGGGGGGCACAGGGAGGCGGGCTTACACGTCTCTATAAGGCATACAGTGGAGCGGGTGTGTTCACACTGACCTGTGTGTGAGCGTGTGTGTGAGCGGTTGTGTTCATACTGACCTGTGTGTGAGCGTGTGTGTGAGCGGTTGTGTTCATACTGACCTGTGTGTGAGCGGTTGTGTGAGCGGTTGTGTTCACACTAACCTGTGTGTGAGTGTGTGTGTGTGTGAGCGGTTGTGTTCACACTGACCTGTGTGTGAATGTGTGTGTGAGCGGTTGTGTTCACACTGACCTGTGTGTGAGTGTGTGTGTGAGCGGTTGTGTTCACACTGACCTGTGTGTGAGTGTGTGTGTGAGCGGTTGTGTTCACACTGACCTGTGTGTGAGTGTGTGTGTGTGAGCGGTTGTGTTCACACTGACCTGTGTGTGAGCGGTTGTGTTCACACTGACCTGTGTGTGAGCGGTTGTGTGTGAGCGTGTGTGTGTGAGCGGTTGTGTTCACACTGACCTGTGTGTGAGCGGTTGTGTATCTTGAGGTTCTCCAGGCGGGAGAAGCTCTTGTTGCAGGTGGGGCAGCGGTGCGGTTTCTCATTGGTGTGAGTGCGGATGTGGATCAGCATCTTATACCTGCAGTCATAGGGCACAGATACCAGAGTCAGCTGAGACCAAACACACACACACACACACACACACACACATACACATGCACGCACATATGTACACACACACACTCATACACACATATACACACACACACACACACACACATATACGCACACATGCGCACATGCACACACAAGCACGCGCAAGGCCAAAACACAACCTGCTCTGTACCTGGCATTGAAGCCCCGCCCTTTTCGTGCACACCCCTCCCAGTGGCAGCAGTACCCAGAATCCTTTTCAGGCTTTACGTGGAAGTCGTTGACGTGGTCCACCAGGTCCTGGAGGGAGTCGAAGAGCAGGTGGCACTGGAGTGAAGAGAGAGAGAGAGAGAGAGAGAAAGACGTCAGAAACGCAAGAGGAAAAGGTTTCCAGCATGCGAACAGGTAAACACAGGCAAATGCAGGTAAACGCAGGTGAGCACAGGTAAACACAGGCAAACGCAGGTGCGCACAGGTAAGCACAGGCAAACGCAGGTAAACGCAGGCAAACGCAGGTGCGCACAGGTAAGCACAGGCAAACGCAGGTAAACGCAGGCAAACGCAGGTGATCGCGGCCCTCTCTCACCTTCCTCCAGCGGCAGGCCAGCTGCTCGTCCGCCGACAGCTCGGGCGACGCCCGCTTCTCCTTGGGCGGGCCAATGAACATGGAGGGCGGCAGGTGGAGCCCGCCCCCCGCTCCGATTGGCAGGAAGAACTGGAAGGCCTGCGAAGAGGCCCCGCCCTCCACGTAGCGAATGTGAGCCGAGTCCTGGCGTGCGGTCAGAAAGGGAGGAGAGGAGAGGAGAGGAAAAGAGAGAAAGAACAGAGAGGGAGAGAAAGAAAGAGGGGGGGTGAGGGAGAATGGTAAAGGTAGAGAGAAGGACAAAATATAAGCACACGGTGTGTACAGACCGGGTTTCAGGTACTCAGGGTTGAACTGGGTGAGTGCGCTACTGTGCGTGACACTGCATTACATTTTGAAAAGCGGAGAGAAGGACACAGTCGGGGGGCTGCTGGGTAGCTCCTCCTGTCTGGCCCGGTTGGGTCACTCAGTCACACAACACAGAGCCAGATCTGACCCAACACGAAGAGGCACCGACCCAATGATACAGGAACCCAGCAGGGGGATGAGAGAGAGCGGCGAACTGTTTCCGTCAGACACAGACAGACAGACGGACGGAGTGGGGGGAGGGCGGAGAGGTAGGTGCACAGAGAGAAAGGGTGGGGGGGGGGGGGGGGGGGGCAACAGGCTGTTTGGATGACAGCGCTGTTTCTGTCTCCAGCTGAGTGGGGCCGTGTCAGACCTGATTTTCGGTAAATGTGGGGGGGGGGGGTTTATCAGCACCCTGCTGACCCCGTCCTGACACTGAGCGCAGTGTTGAGAGGGGGAAGGCCCAGAGGCAGGCGGGGCCCAATTCAATTGGGCAGAATTGAGTTAGCCTGCATGAGCTCCGTGAGGCTGTACCTTGTGGGGCCACTGAGAGTGAGGCTGTTTGTCTGCAGGGACACAGGGGGCATTTGATGGGAGACTGATGGGGGGGGGGGGGTGCCAAAGAATATTCCTTTATTTGGATAGATGAGTTGTGCGTGTAGAGAAGGGGGGGGTGTTGAGTAGAAAGACCTGACATCCAACATGCAGAATCTGAGCTATGCTGAAATACTTGGTCTAATGTGCAAACGACTGCTTATTCATTTTATACCCACTCAGCCATTTTACTGACTTACAGTTGCACTGTTTCTCCCTTTACTTCATTTTAACCCTTGAAGAAGAGCAGGTTTTGTGGAATGCTTTTTTTATTTATTTTTTTGTTCTAGAACTCCATCGATTTGAGTCACCAGCAGTGATTGTTACATCAGCATTAGAATTAAGAACATTGTAATCACACATTTGTGATCTTACACCTTCAAAGGGTTAAGGAGAGTCACACAAAACAGAACTGTGTCATTGCCTGGGTCAGGGGTGGTGCAGAAGCGCAGTCAGAAGGAAGGCCTCAGACCTGTGCTGATGGGTGGAGCGCTGTGCTGCCTGTGCTCAGCCCAAACAAGGTAATTTACTCAGGGCCGTCTGATTGGCTATGCGACTGCGTATCTGGCCTTGCCGTCTCCTTGCTACCGTCTGCAGTCATCTCCATTCGCCAAATCAGCAAATACCAACGGCGTTAGGGGTGAACTGATTACCAGTCATTAAGCTGATCCATTGATTTGTCCTAATCGCTCCTAGAACAATTAAACAACACCTACGCTTTATCAACTGGGAGCACAGTCCTACTTTTTAACAACTTTGAGTGTTAAAAACTAATGTGGCATAAAATTGGCATCAAATAAATATGTTTTTACAACAAGAAACCCCACGAGGACCAGGACTGAAAAACACTGGTTTACAGACTAGCACACACAGTATGTAAAATAGTGCGTTTGGAATTCTGAACACTGTCATAACTGCCTCAGTATTATAACACCAGTCGATGAAGAAACAGCCCGAATGTATGCAATGAAAGGTAGAGCTGAATGTTATATGAATGTACTGCACTCACCCCTGAGAGGAGCTGGGTCACCCCGTGCCCGTTGGACTGTTCCGGGGGGGAGGGGGCGTGGCGAGAGGAGGGGGACATGCTGAGGTCAATAGCTGGGGGGGTCCGGGGCTCTGGTTTCTCCTGGGGGAGCACAGGTACACCTGGGGGGGGGGGGGGGGGCACACCTGGTGTATCAGTCACAGAGCACATAGCTGGGGTCTTTATCTTTCAGATACTCTTGTTTGTGGGTAAATGGCGATTGCCAGGTACTCTCCAGTTTATAGGTAAACAGGGAGCCCCAGACACATTCTGGTGGGAATTCCTGGTTATCTGTAACTTTAGGCCGTCCAGGTGAGGAGAGGGGTTACTACTTCTGAGAACTCAACCCTGCCTCCCTGGGCGACAGCACGGCCATTTCACCGCTATTACAGTATGTTACACCATTACAATATGTTACGCCATTACAGTATATTACTCCATTACCTTTCTGGGAACTAAAGAACATCACTGCAATATGAACGACTGCTCTGGGTAGAAGTGTCCCCCCGGAGCCACCATAGTTTTCAGCTACTGCTGCAGTCGCCGCATTATATAACAACCGTGTCTGTGTAAAGCCTGTGATTGGTGTCGCCGTGCCGACCGCCCAGCCTGGGGCGGGAGCCGAGCTGACCTGTGTGGGGGGAGGCCGGGGAGGCGGGCACGATGACGGCGGTGCCGTCGTCCGCCATGCGCAGCTGCCTGGCGCGTTTGGCGAGCAGCGGGGAGGGGGTGAGAGCAGGGGGGGTGCGGGCCACCCGGTCCCGCCCGCCGCCACGCCCGCGGGGGAGCTTCAGGTCCAACGGCTCGTCCAGGGACAGCATGGCTGCAGCACAAGGCCCAGGGGAGGGCGCCGCCCACCTGCAAGAACAGCCAATCGGTGAGATCCCTGCAGTCCGTCAATCACAGGCATGGAATATCGGCCATGCTGCTAAGCAGAAAGAATATACTGATAATTTACAGCCAATCAGAAAGACACACAGACATTTATTTAACCAATCCCAGAAACAGCACATGACCAACTCTGCAGAGCAGAGAGAGAGTGTTCACAGCCAATCAGAGATCAGCATTCAGTCAGTCAAACACTCCCAAGCACAGAACCTGAACTGTACACTTAAGGACATAGACTTCATTTACAAACAATCTAAGTCCCCAGGTCAGTTGGTCAACCAATTACAAGCAAGGAAGGAGCAAGGGGCACAAAGCTAACCAGACAGAATATATTCTGCTATATTTACACACATGTGACTTCTAGAATGTATTTATGAATGCTGTGTATATTTATGTGTCATATAGGTCTGTGTATTACGTACATTCAATTATAATAACTAGTCACAAATACTCATATTCGATAAAGCACATCCTCCAATACTGGAAACTTTAAAACAGCTGAAATTTATTTTGTGTTTCATATTTTAGCAGCTTTGTGGTGGTGGACCGACTTTTCTCTGGAAACATTTCCATAAACAGAGGAAGGAAAGTGCACATCATCAGCATGGGGCAGGCTAAAGTCCCCCAGGCCTGGCCTTCCACAGCAGGATTAATCCTGAGCAAACAGACCTAACCCCAACCTTCACTGAGGTACAGAACACATGCAGGACCGAGGAACCAGAATCACACTCTGCAGTATGGAAGTGAGGGGAATATCTGTAGCAGTGTGTAGATGTACACACACTTGTGTTTTTTTTTCTGTGTTTTACACACATTTGCTAGCTCTCTTTCACACATGCACACACACACCTCACACCTCACACACACATGCAGACACACAAACGCACATTCTATCTCTCACACATGCATACACATAGACACACACACGTGCTAGCTCTCTCTCTCTCTCTCTCTCTCTGTCTCTCACACACACACATCTTATCAGCATGCGTTCCCCTCCTTCCTGACCTTTGCTCACATGCTCACACACTGGAATGTGTGCAATCCAAACCAGATGGGTCCCCTTTGCTCCAGCAGCCCCCCCACCCCCCTCTCCCAGGCCATCACTGTGCTACCCCAACCCAGGCCCCAGCAACCTGCTCCCCACAATGACCCCTGCAGTGCCTCTCTGACACCCCCCCCCCCCCCCCCAAACACACTGACCGCTGGAGTCCTACACTAACCACCTAACCCCCCCCCCCAAACTCACTGACCCCTGCAATCTTATACTAATCACCTACCCCCCCCCTTAACTTAATACACTAACCCTTATAGCCCCCCCTAACCCAACCCCCACCAAACACACTGACCCCAACTCAACACACACCCTGCAATTCCACTCTAAACCCCCCAACTCAACACACACCCTGCAATTCCACTCTAAACCCCCAAACTCAACACACACCCCTGCAGTTCCACTCCAAACCCCCCAACTCAACACACACCCTGCAGTTCCACTCTAAACCCCCCAAACTCAACACACACCCCTGCAGTTCCACTCCAAACCCCCCAACTCAACACACACACCCCTGCCCAACTCCAAACCCAACGCAACACACACCCTGCAGTTCCACTCTAAAACCCCCCCAACCCTCAACAAAACACCCCTGGCAGTTCCACTCCAAACCCCCCAACTCAACACACCCCTGCAGTTCACTCTAAATCCCCCAACCCATCAACACAACACTGCAGTTTGCCAAATCGAATCCCCAGAACTCAGACTCACACACAACCCTGCAGTTGTTCCACTCTAAATCCCCAACTCAACACACCCTGCAGTTCCACTCTAAACCCCCCAACTCAACCACACCTGCAGTTCCCACTCCAAACCCCCCACTCAACACACACCCTGCAGTTCCACTCCAAACCCCCCAAGTTGCAATCAACACACACCCGCAGGTCCACTCCAAATCCCCCAAACGCAAACACACACCCTGCAGTTCCACTCCAAATCCCCCAACTCAACACACACCCTGCAGTTCCACTCCAAATCCCCCAACTCAACACACACCCTGCAGTTCCACTCCAAACCCCCCAACTCAACACACACCCTGCAGTTCCACTCTAAATCCCCCAACTCAACACACACCCTGCAGTTCCACTCTACGAAAACCCCCAACTCAACACACCTCAACCACACCCTGCAGTTCCACTCTAAATCCCCCAACTCAAAACACACACCCTGCAGTTTCCACTCTTAATCCCCCCCAACTAAACAACCACCTGCAGTTCCACTCTAAAAACCCCAACTCAACACACCCCTGCAGTTCCACTCCAAAACCCCCCAACTCAACACACACCCCTGCAGTTCCACTCTAAACCCCCCAACTCAACACACCCCTGCTGTCTCCTTCCTCTCTCCCGGTCCCTCTGCAGACCGCTGCAGCAGTGAGGTTTGGATACTGCATTCATTCCCTCACAGGACTCAATAGGCAGGACAGAGAGCCTGAAGAGGAGCACACACACCAAAACACACAAGCGCTAAAAACACACGCACGCACCGTCTTTCTCTCTCTCTCTCTCCCTCCCACTCTCTCTCTCTCTCCCCCCCCTCTCTCTCCCCTCTCTCTCTCCCTCCCTCCCCCTCTCTCTCCCTCTCTCGTGCTGAAAGCGTTCTTTGAGAGCAGCTGGCCTGGGTCCACATGAGGAGCAGTGTCAGGGAGGAGCCCCAGAGAGAGAGAGAGAGGTCACCGAGTTCACCGACTCGCTTGGGGGTGAGGGGAGGGGGGGGAGGCCCTGTCATTAACCTGACGACACACACCACGCCAAAAGCAGGTCCAATAAAAACCTACATCTTTCCCTTTCTGCCTATTGTGACGGCTATTTTTATCTGTTACTGCTCCTACTTTTCTACGCACCTTAGTAGTACAGTGAAGTAGCACCCCATTTTGATTATGGCACACAAAAATCACACAAAATTAAGAGTAAGGCACATTTCTACCAGCTTACCCATGAAACAGCCCTACCTCCAGACAATACATAAAGCCACAACCCCCATCTGCATACCAACATACCCAGCATATGCAGCTATGTCACCACACCAACCACAGGCTACGTGAGGCAACAACTACAACTCCACTAGCTTTCCAGATAAGAGTGAGCACAGAGACGCTATATCCGTGCCTGTTCAAACCCCACAATTATCTGCATATGAATTCGGAACGGGTTCGTGCCGACGAACTGTCGGGGGTGGGCGGTTGGGGGGGGGGGCTAATTTGTCAAAATCGTCTGTCAGCGTGGGAAGGAATGCATTAAAACAGCGTTTTATTGTGCGCATCTAATTACCATTGTTTCATTTTCTGTTTCGCGATCACGCTCGTTTTAGGCAAATCTCATTAACCTAATATCACTATCAGCTTCTGGAGAAAAAGAATATCTAGCGTGCTGCCTATACAGTGCGTTATCACAGCTTTCAATAGCGTTACTGTTCCACCATGGACTTTTTATAAGTCTATTCTATGCAAACAAATCAAACCTGCGAATTGTTTTCAGTTTAATGTTTTAGTTAGATGGTCACAAACAAAAAGTCACCTTGAAGAAATGTCGATACACTGTATCACTTGAATGCACACGGAGTATGTAGGCCTCAAGCACAGCCTGAGTGAAACATTCTGATGCTATGACTATGCACAGTTCAAAGATAAGGCTGACAAATGGCAACCAGCCAAAGATGTAAAACATCAATGGCTAACAAATTACTGTTTTTAATCCACAAAGGGCCAAGTCCGTGTCAAATTCTTCTATTCAACAGACCATAAAGGTCTGAGGAGCAACGGTTAAAGTAAAAGGTAACCAGAAGTCTGACGATTATACGCAAGCATTTGTGATCTCATTTAGTGAAACTGTATTATTAGCGCTCGTTTTCCCGTGAATGGCGCGTGTTTCTACGGGTCCGACCACGCAGCCGTCCGCCACCTGCACGGTCACAGTGGCTACACCGTCCATCATGGTTACAGGTGTCTGCTAGTCAGCAGCACATGCAGGCAATTACAAAGAGCCCCGTCAACAGGGATGCCTCCTGCCGGCCAACGATGACGTCTACCATAACCCACATTCCACCTGTTTGATCGATCAGCACATTGGTATGCATCTCCTGTTATGATGAGCTAAATTCCTAATAACAAAACTGATCTTAACGAAAAATATTTTTCAATTTGTCAGGCCCTGTAATAAAATCTCCCGGTCTCAGTATTTTTATTATTTTTTACTTTTTTCCCCGGACATGACGCAGTAGAAAGGAAACGTACAGCGTGCATGCCCATCTCCAATAGTAGCTAGCAGGCTGCGATGCCTAATTATACAAATGTTACTGAGAAACGCGAAAAATAAGACAAGAAAAAAATGAAGGGAAGTCTGCAAAAAAACGACATTTTAAAAACTCAGGATGCACAAAACGCAGCAGAAGACAGCAATGAGTTTTTGAACTTGAGGCAAGTGTTACCTCGCATTGCCACCTCTGCAGCGCTAGCAGTTGGCGCACAGCAGGAGGCATCACCTGCTACCGACAACAAACAATTTTAACAACCAGCGCTGTTGACACGAGGTAAAAACGAGCATTTTTTACTTTCCTAATATAGCTCAGAGGTGGTTGTCATTCTGTTGATTAGCTAGAATTTAACACTAAAAGTGTGAATTATAGAAGCGACACGCGATACGCGAAGTAATGAGCAAGTAGCGGGCATACACAGGGTTTACCAATAAATGTTTGCATGTTTTGTTCGCAATTTCGTGCTGTCTGGTTGCCCGTTTTGGCAACCACTTCTCTATAAAATTGTCATCTTAAAAGTATTTATCAAAGGGTGTAAACAGAGTATATCTTGGATGTAAACCAGCAGTCCTCTTTAACAAATTGTGTTAATTTAGTATTTTACTTTAAAGTTCCACTGCTGTCCTCCTACATTAGCACTTGTTCAATAATGTTAGTTATTTTCTACCAAAATCCAGTAACAAAATAATTGCTGGGCCCTGGACTGAAATAATAAGGGAAAACAGTGCACGCATATTTTAGAAGTGGTTTGGGTGTGGAAATGCGCATTAGTTTGAAAGTGTGTAGCTTGTGAAGATGTGCATGTTCACACCCTCAGTGAGTGACGCGTATCACTGGTAACCTCTGTGCTGAGGAGCAGGTGTCCTCTGGAAAGCTGGTTCGGCTCCGGCTCCACTTCTGCCGCTCTGTCTGACAGAGCCTCCCATTGGCCGACCAGCCCGGCTCCCCACATGACCAGTCGTCCTCGCCCCGGCTTCGATTACGCACTGACTCGGGACATTTACGCGCTGTAATATTAAGCCGCGTTTCCACCAAATTACCCGGAACTTTTAGTCCCAGGAACTACTTTTCCAGGAACTAAAAGGTTCCTTCAAACAATGGTTGCCTGCGTTTCCACCGGGGTCTAAAGTTCCGCGAAGATTAGGCAAATTCGCTGACGTGTAAAATAGCGACGTTGTCGTCGGTCCATCTGTCCTATGATTTATTCTGTAACCCCATACTACCACCGAAGTAGCCTACATTATTTTCTAATAACCGGGACAGCCCGGAGGGGTTTATTCCACTTATATACAACGGGTTACCAACAATGACTATATATGGTTACTTTTTGTATTTATTGATTTTTTTTAATCAATTTAATCACCTGGAATTGAAATATCTTCTGTAGCCGTTTTGGGCATATTTTACCGTTGTCAAGCAAAACTGTCGTGAGTAGTTGAACTTGAACAAAAAGGATATAACAGGCCAATAGTCAGATTGTAACTGTTTTATATATCCTCTCAAGCACATTCATTATGTTTTTATGCGAACATTCACTTTCATGTCTTGACATCCGAAGCGACAGAATGCATTCACATTTCCAATATAACTGGCAACAACAGGAGAAAACATGCACACGTTGTAAACAATTTGCTGTTTGATTACTTTCTCATTGTCAATTCCATATAGGCTAATCGCAAAATGACAAGAATAGAACGAAAACTCGGACTTGCGTGAAAATTTAAATTAGCAGTGGTGCAGCCACCGTTTGCTTTCCTTCGAAGTTACTGCTAGCCGAGCAGCGAAGTGTGCCCTCCAGATGCGAACCATGCACCATAAATTAGTCCATAGTCTTCCTGGTCTTTTTGTGGAATTGAAGAATGGCAGAGTAAAATTACGGCAGTCAGAAAAAGCTAAAGCGACGATTACTAGAATTAACCTGTTATTTTTCTCTGACAAAAAGTGCGGAAGGTGATTTCCAGTTTGCTTTTACTGTATCAACAATGTGAATTACGCAGAACTACCGCATACCTCACATAACTGTATCAAACGTTTTGAGTCAATTACAACGGACTAACAAAGAAAATCCGGAAGAAAATATTCAGCAACCGAATTAATCCGTTTGAATGTTTTGGTACGTAATATGCTGTCCCAGCACGAATGCTTCGCATTTTATAAAACGAATACTAAAGCAAGAAAAAAACAGAAGAGCACACGTTATAATTCCAAGACGTTGGCAGGCTATAACTAAAACTAGGCTACTGCGCCGCATAACATACAAGTTTGATTTGAAGTTATTATGAAAATAAATTGGTTTGCGGCTGCATATTTTCAAACATGGCGGTTGAAAATAAATACAAAAAAATGCTGCGTGTACTCGACCAATCAGAAATGTTCAGCGCTGCAAGCTCCACCCAAAAGGTTCCTGTACTTTCGGAAAGTACTACCCCCCGAGCAGGAACCTTTTGGAGGTAAAATAAAGCCCCCGGAACTAAATTTAGACCCTAGTTCCTGCGGTGGAAACGCACGTAGTTCCTCAAAAGGTTCCTAGTTCCGGGGTAAAGTTCCTGCGGTGGAAACGCGCCTTTACTGTTTCAGCCTTAATCAGTTAACTGGTGCCAGCCAGCAGCACTACGGCCACCATGGTCTGGTTCTGCTCAGGGTTTCCCACTATTTCTAGTCAGGGGTTTTTTCCTTACTGCTGTTGCCGTTGGCGTGCGCTTGGCAGGTGGGCTTGGCAGGGGGGGGGGGCTGGGGGGGGGGGGGGGGGGCGTTCAGGTTCAGACCCCCAGATGTCTCTTACTCTGCTTTGTGACATTGTACTTTGTAAAAGGCGACATACAAATAAAATTAAATTGAATTGAATTGAGGGCAGCCACCATGAAATCAACTCTGGTTACAGTCGCCCTGCGATCACTATGGTTATGGAAGCTGCATGCATGTACTGTTCATCATGGTTAGAGTAGCTGTGTGCATATGCACCATTCCCCACGGGTACAGTAACTGTGTGTATGTACTGTTCGCCATGATTACAGTGGCAGTTTGTTACCATGGAGATACAGAGGTGGTACCGTGGCGGATGCACCGCGTCATTTCAGTTACCTGTGCGGCAGTGCTGCAGAATGCGCACAGCACATTCTAAAGCTTTCGAGTTCAGGACACTCTCAGATGGCTATGGGGCAAGCTCTCTAACTGCGTCAGAAACTGTATAAACTGATAAGTAAGGCCCAGACACCGGTCATTATTGACTTCACAATTGATCAGCAAGCGCCCTTTGATACTGACGATTCTGTAAGCCCACGAGCTTCTCACCCCCCATCCTCAACATATAATTCTCTTGTCTCCCTACCTTTGAAATACGCTGACGTATCGCAATTTGCCGACTCTCATGTATATTAAGGGAGCACGACGGAGGGCAGCACTGCGGCTGCTGCAGGAGGCCGGCGCTGGCTGCCTAATGCGGATGGTTTTGATTGTTGGGCGGAGAGGCGCTTCGTTAGAAGGACGGTGGGGAACGTGATGACCTCAGAAGGCCGATGCGCAGCTTCGCGGTGTCGGGCCGCGGGGCTGCGTCGGGGTTTAGCGCTGTTTGTGCGCTCGCGTGTTCGCCAAAGCCTTTCAGCCGGAGCGCTGCACTCTGCTCAAGGCTGTGCCTCGCCTTTGCAGAACTGAACCTGTAACCCCTTAGGCCAACTTCCTTAACTACTGCACTACAAATACATACACACACACACACTCTACAGAAAGCCGTTACCTCTCAAACAACAAATACACACGCACACACACACTCTACAGAAAGCCGTTACCTCTCAAACAACAAATACACACACACACACACACACACACACACACACACACAAATGTGCGCACATACACTTCAGAAAGCCTCAACCACTCAAACACACACACTCCCACATATACACACACACTCATGCTCACACACACACACACACACACACACACAAATAAATGTGCGCACATACACTTCAGAAAGCCTCAACCACTCAAACACACACACACACACACACACACACACTCCCACATATACACACACACTCATGCTCGCACTCCCACACACACACTCCCCCCCCCTTCCCACACACGCGCACACACACACACTAAGGCTCACTCGCGCACACACACACACACACACACACACACACAAGCCTAATCACACAGCGCACACTGAGGCCTCCAGCCCTCACGCAGTACAGATAAGCGATCTGGCCCCTCCGTGCCGTATTGACGCTCCGGAGGGGGGGGGAAGGGGGGGGGGTGAATCCGGGAGCCGCGTTAATCAGGAGCCTCCTAATCTGCGGCAGAGTCTGCCCTCTGAGGAGGGCGTCCCGGGCCGGCAGGGTCACGCCGTCTCCTCGGATGGGTAATATGTATTTAACTCCGCGGGGGGTGGGAGATAAGTATGCTGCCATCGGAGTTTAGCTAATGATTGGCCTCCGCGGTGTGTGTGTGGAAACCCCGCCGCCCGCAGCGGCGTCTGCCCTTCTGCTGGCTCCTCTGACAGGACGTGCTGGTAACCAATTAGGTTCCCGCCAGCCTCCCCTCTCGCCAGCGCGGCTGCTGTTAGCTCCTTTTAGCCGCTAGCTAACCTGCGGCTCCCCCCGGCTGCCCAGCCGCGCTGGTGTAGTCCGGGGAGCAGAGGCGTCTGTCCCGGGAGCTTAGCAAAAAAGAGAACCGCTCTTTCTCATCTGAAGCGTTCATCCAGATGTAAACAATTACTGATGCAACAGCTGCAATAAATCACCCCCCCCCTCCTTATTTTAATCAGTTCGCCCCCTCACTTTAGCCTCATCCCTCCACAGGGCTTGCTCTCCCTCTTTCTCTCTCTCACCCCTTATTGCGCTCTCTCTCTCTCTGTCTCTCCCCCTCATTCTCTCCTTCTCTCCCTCACCGTCCCTCCCTCCCTCCCTCTCTCTCACCCTCTCCTCCCCTCCCCCCCGTTCCCAGGATGACTCAGCAGTGGTACACCCCTGACTGTTGGACACTGTGCTGGAATGTTACACTGCTCTGAAGAGAGTGGGGGTGGGGTGGGGGTGTAGAGACAGCAATCCGGCGCGCTAGCTGGTCGGGGCGCACGCACACTGGCGATGGAAAACCCAGATGCCACGCGGTTTCTGGCCGCCATGTATGCTCTTCACAACAATAGCGTTCACACGCCCTCAGTCTGGTTCTGATTCATTTGTTTATAAAAAATAAAAATAAAAACATTGTTTTTTGTTGAAATCATTCCCCCCCCCCCCCCCCCAAACTCTTTTGCTCTTTTTTCCGCCCCCGCCCCCCTTTATTCGCCCTTTCTTACGTCTTCTTCTCGGTTACATTCGCACACGAAGCGTGTCCTCCCCCAGCGCGGGGAGTGCGGGGAGCGCTGGGCTCCGCTCGGCGGGCTGCAGAGAGAGAGGAGCGTGAGAACGGAGGCCCGGGCCGGACCGGTTTGGGCGACGCGTGTGCATGCCTGCGCCGTCCTGAACAGGCATGCGACGCCGCAGCAGCCGCAGCTCCGCCGGGGATCCAAACCGGGGACGCAACTCAAACAGACGGCTTTCTTTGTGCTCCTGTGAAAAGGCTGGGGCAGAACTGGAACGACCTGCTACTGGAGGCTGGTCCAGGTGACGTCACCCGGGCTGACAGGTGTGCTCTTAGCATCCTGCCGCTTATCCAGGCACGCCCTCCGGCTCAGGACGAACGTGGGCGTATCCCACTTCCTTTTTTTTTTTTCTTTCTCTTAACCGTTTCATCCCCCTTTTCTCCCAGTTTTGAAATGGCCCCGTGGCTTTCGCCATCAGCGCTCGTTGGCGCAAGCCACCGCTGTCCATTCGCTGTCCATGCCGGGCTTGTGCAGACATGAGTCGGAGGAAGACTCTTTCCTGTGCTGCTCAACGGGCCGACCGCCACCAACGGATTGGCCAGCAGGGGCTGCTAGCGCACGAACAAAATGCCCTCATCCGGGCTGGCTGAAACCCTCCCTTCCCTGGGCCGAGCTAGCGCTAACTGTGTGTAGCATACCCAGTTTCCTGCAGCAGACCAGTAAGCGGGGGTTTGTGCGCAAGTTCTAGAGCTAGCGAATTTAGCTAATCGATAAAACAGTCGCTGGCAGCATTTGTTTTTCCTGGTTGACCAAACCTGGTTTGTGATCCTGCTGGATGCTCAAGGCGACCGGCCTAGCTGACCACACCCTGGCTCTGCGCCTTGCTGTGACGGAGCAGGTTTTTTTTTCTCCTCCACGACCGCTGCAGACGTTCATCATTAAGCCGAGCCTTTTAGACCGTGTGGATGAAGCATCGGCGCGCTTGGCTACCAGGTCTGGAGAGCGATCGCCACTTTTCCTCGGCTGCTCAACACGGGCGGCTTAGGAAATCTGACCTTTCATCGGCGGGCCAGGAAGAGCATCGAGCTCAAATGGAGCCATGTCGAAACGCACAACGCCACCTAAAGTTCGTTCGTCGGGCACCAATCCTTCGTTATTTTTCCAGTGTAGCTCATCCTTTATTTATTTATTTATTTATTAGTGTGTATTTATATGTTGTAAAATGCGTAATGTGGTGTATTTAGCTGCAGCATGCTGTATAAATCCCCTCGAGCGGTCAGTGCAGTGATGGCTGCGCCACTTCAGGGGAGAACTCCCGGACAGAACAGCTGGCCGGCCGTGTGACTCGCACTGTGTTTGGAACCCACATGTTCCTCGCTTGCACTCTCTCTGCTCCCATAATGACGCAGATGCTCCACATTAATCACAGAAGAGACGAAAAGAGAAATGCTTGTTTTTAAAATGTAAAACCTAAAACGGTAACGCCACCAGTCCCAGAGTCTGTATTCATAAAGCACAGAGTGTGTATTCATAAAGCACATCACTAGGGGTGCAGATCTGGGATCAGTTTTTCCATAACTGATACGGTCAGTGGATGGGGGAACCTGAACCTAGATCAGCCCTTAATGAATATGGGTCCAGAAAGCTCAGGGGATCGAGGAGAGGGACAGGGGATGAGAGGCCGTCTCCGTGGATACACGCCGGGAGCGTACCAAGAGTCCAGCCGCGCGCTCCGTTAGAGGTGTGTGCCTCTTAGAGGAGGAGCGCGGGGGTGATCTGTGGCAGACTGACTGCAGGGCCGCTGGTCTGAGTAAGAGCTGGCAGGGAGAGCCATGCTTCTCCTCAGGCAGCTCTGCTGGAGC
>CM045899.1:22824722-22829722 GCA_025169545.1 Anguilla japonica | reverse complement strand
GCACACTGCTCTCTCTCACTCTCTCTCACACACACACACACACACACACACACAAACGCATATACTAACTCACTGACACGCACACTGCTCTCTCTCGCTCTCTCTCACACACACACACACACACACACACAAACGCATATACTAACTCACTGACACACACACTGCTCTCTCTCGCTCTCTCTCACACACACACACACACACAGCGAGTGGGGGTCCCGCTCGGCCCGGGGTGGGGGGTGTCTCCTGTGTCAGAGTCTTGGCGCGGACACTGGGAGAGATTTATCCCCCGGGCGGGAGCGAGTTCAGATTCCGCAGTCTGCATTCCTCTCGTCCCCAACTACTGAACCCCGATGTGGGGCGGGGGCGGGGGCGGGGGCGGGGGTGGGGGCCCCCCCAGGTCCTCAGCTATTTAACTCTCGCCCTGGACGTCTCCCAGATCCGCCGGCCACTCGGCCGCGGGTTCAGGAGCTCGGAACGCGCCGTCCAGCGACCTCGCTACCGCTACTGCAGCCCCGCCCCGCACCGCTGGCCCCACACTAACACGTCGGCATCAGCCCCATTCTGCTCCACCCGTGACATATTGAACCTGTCAATCACCCTGAGTGAACCGGTTCCAACTTCTCGCTCCCCAGTGCCCAGGGAGTTGAAAGGGACCTAGTTCCCAAAAAAGAAAAGAAAAAAAAACCTGCGGGAGAACTCTCTTCCTGGGCTGTGGCAAGTCCTTCCCCTCCCCCTGAACCGCGCTGTCCGAATAGTATTTATCGCAGCCTTGCCTGACTAACACTGGGAATAAGTGAAACTGTACACCGCAGGCACAGAATGGCTGCCGAGTGGGCTTTTGAGCAGTCACATGTGAGACACGCAATGGCCGCAGAGAAGTTGACCTGCCGGTTTTATGGCTCAGGTGAGCCAGGTGGGAGGCAGGGGTGGTGAAAGGGGCATGACCTTTGACCTCTGACCCTGTCTATTTAAGAGGGATTATCTTGCTTTAGCACACCTGCCTGAAAGAAAGAGAGCCTCTGGGCAAGAGGGGCGCACACACACACACACACGCATACGCGTGCGCATGCACACACACACACACACACACATGCACACACACACACACACACCCCTCCCCTCCCCCTGCAGAAATCTCCTGACACCCTGTGTATGCTGTTTTTGTTGATTATCCCTGATGGTGATTTATAGTAACTGGACTCCAGCAGGGCTGCCGGACGTTAGGAAGTGCCTCTGGGTTAGGGAGAGGGGCACCAAGCGAATAGCCAGACACTGCAGTACTGTATCTCTGTTTGTTCTGAGGAGAACAAGTGCCCCTCGCTGTGTCTCACACACGCATACGCCTACACACACACGCATGCACGCACGCACACACACGCGCGCACGCCTGCGCACACACACGCACGGCTGGCGTGCTGTCCTCAGAACATCGCTGCCCACCATGGGGTGACTGGACCTGAGGAATTTCCGGAGAGCGTGCCACATGTTTGCCGTCTTCCGCGGGGGGATTCGCTCCACCCCCCCCCCCCCCCCCCACCCCCCCACCCCCTCTCGGGATGGAACACCCAGCCTGGCCCACGCTGGAAACAGGGGAGACTGGAAAACTGCTTCTCAGCCAATCGGGAGACTCGAACCCGTTTTTGAAACGGGGCGTGTCTTTTTTTTTCCGAAACCACGCCCCCCCCCACCCAGGGTGCCCTTCTCCACCGCGGGCGCGGAGGACGCCGGTGGTGAGGTCATCAAAGCAGTGATTCTGTCGTTCTGCTCCTCGCACTCGCTCTCGTTCACTATAATACAGTCTACAAACGCACAGCAGCGCAGGCTTTCCAGCACACGCTGTCCTTTTTAAAAATAAATAAATAAATAAAAGAACAGAAGCTTAGATGGAGGTCTGTAATCTAAGGCTGTACCCAGCCTATTAAATGGCTTTTTACCCCAAGAATGAGCCCAGTGACTTCTCACACAGCAGGGGAAAAAAACACACTCTGGTATGTATTTAGACCATTCTGCCTCTATACTCCTCTACTCACCCCCCCCCCCCTCTCTCTCTCTCTCTCTCTCTCTCTCTCATTTTCTCTCCCCTTCTTTGACCTCCCTTGGAGCAGAGCCCCTAATTGACCCCCCCCCCCTCCCTCCCCCCACTGCCTCACACCACCAGCCCCCCTGACATGTACACACCCAAATCTCAGCCTCTGAGAACACCGCCCCCCCTCCACCCCCTCCGCAGTACATACCGTACGCGCGCACACACACGCACACACACACACACACACACACACACGCAGATTTCCCCCTGCCTCTGTGCTCCTCAGACAGGAAACCTCAGTTTCCACTCCTCCACCAATGGGCTTCTCTCCACCTCTCTGTCTCTTTCTCTCTCCCTCTCTCTCTCTCTCTCTGTGGTTTTTTCTTCCTGGCCTCCACTGTGTCACCACACCCCCCTACTGCTTTTCCCTCCCTCCCTCCCTCCACGTAATTCTCTCTTTGCATTTCACACTCTCCCTCACACTCTTTCCCTCCTCCAGCCTCTTCCCCACTCCTTTTTTCATTTTTATAAGCCCATGTTCTCACCTCTCTCTCTCTCTCTCTCTCTCTCTCTCTCCTTCAAATTACTTAAGTGTAGGAAATGTTCAAAATCATATCGTGTACTACATAGCACAACAGAAAAGAGAAACAGGAGGTGACGGAAAGATGAATGCGTAGTTTTCCAGCCGAGAGAGAGAGAGAGAGAGAGAGAGAGAGAGAGAGAGAGAGAGAGAGAGAGAGAGAGAGAGAGAGAGAGAGAGAGAGAGAGAGAGAGAGAGAGAGAGAGAGAGAGAGAGAGAGAGAGAGAGAGCGCTGTGATAATGGAAGGAGAGGAAGAGAGATTCACTGGAATGCTGCAGTTTTGACTAATCCAGTGCGGGACAGTGCTGACCCTGAACACCTGTTGGTAGTGAGTGGGGCCTCTGAAAAAGAGGGGGGGGGGGGGTGAGAGAGAGAGGGAAAGATGGATGGGGACTGGGGGGGCTGTGTACCAACCTGCTGGTGGCCAGCGAATTGCAGTCAGAAGCAAAAAGAAGGCAGAGACGTGGAGGGGGAACAGATTTACTAAAAATGAAAAGTTATAAAGGTTGTTAAAAGTGCAGGTGTCACCCATAAAGAACCTGTGTAATACAGGGCGTTAGTGTGATCTGACCGCTCCCAGCCGTTAGAGAGACCCCGCCTCTGGGGTACCTGACGGTGCAAGATTAACGGCAGCTCGGACGCAGATGGGGGGTGGGGGTGGTGGGGAGGGGGGGTGTTCACGCTTTCTGCCCCTCACGGCAAACAGAGCCAGAACCGAGATTGCGAAACTGTGACCTGGATTAACCCTCCCCCCGGGAGGGAGGGGGAGGGGGCGGGGCTCAGACCCGTGACCTCATCGGATCATGTGACACACAGATGTGTGCCCCGGGCCTCTGTGCTAATGTCACTTCATTCATTTGCTCAGCAAGGTCACAGGTGCACATTACTCTATACCTTACACACGCACCTTAACTCCTGACATCAGAGATTTACATTAGTAACTGAACCCATTGTTCACTGTTCAGGGACTGCGCTCTGTGGGAACAGGTGTGTGGGCCTGCCTGTGGCTCGAACTGGTGTCTGTACCTGTGGCCTCCTGTAGCAGGAGCAGGTGTGTCTGTACCTGTAGCCTCCTGTAGCAGGAGCAGGTGTGTCTGTACCTGTAGCCTCCTGTGGCTGGAGGAGGTGTGTCTGTACCTGTAGCCTCCTGTAGCAGGAGCAGGTGTGTCTGTACCTGTAGCTTCCTGTAGCAGGAGGAGGTGTATCTGTACCTGTAGCCTCCTGTAGCAGGAGCAGGTGTGTCTGTACCTGTAGCCTCCTGTAGCAGGAGCAGGTGTGTCTGTACCTGTAGCCTCCTGTAGCAGGAGCAGGTGTGTCTGTACGTGTAGCCTCCTGTGGCTGGAGGATGGGTGTCTGTACCTGTAGCTTCCTGTAGCAGGAGGAGGTGTGTCTGTACCTGCAGCCTCCTGTGGCTGGAGGAGGTGTGTCTGTACCTGGGCTTCTGTTGGGGGGAGGTGGGATCTGGGTGGCAGACCCTGGATTCAAACCCAAAAACCTCCATCACCCCGCTTTGCCCCGGCACAAAATCCTACCACAGCGTAATTCTGCGTGGGAGAAGCGCGATAGAAACGCGCACAGTTACTCCACCAGTCAGATCTCGGGTGAACGGGAGAGGACAGAACAGAGGGAAGGGAAGAAACTGAGAGAGATAGGAAGGGAAATGCGTAAAGGGGGATGGAGTAAGAGACAGAGAGAAAGGAATGGAGAAATATGGGGGAGGGAGGGAGTAAGCAGGGGGTCTGGGGGGGGGGTTTGGCATTTTGGCGCTCCAGATAGGAGACTTCTTCAGTACAGCAAGCGCTTAATTGCAGCTTCATAGCTGAGTGCTGACTAATAATGTGTTGTTTATGTGAGGGACAGTGTGTGATCCTCTGTATGAGTGTTGGTGTGTGTGTGTGTGTGTGTGTGTGTGTGTATATGTGTGCAGGTGTGTGTGTGTGCGCACATGCATGTGTGAGTATATGTGTGCAGGCGTGTGTGTGTGTGTGTGTGTGTGTGTGCACATGCATGTGTGAGTATATGTGTGCAGGCGTGTGTGTGTGTGTGTGTGTGTGTGAGTATATGTGTGCAGGCGTGTGTGTGTGTGTGTGTGTGTGTGTGCAGGTGTGTGTGTGTGCACATGCATGTGTGAGTATATGTTTGCAGGCGTGTGTGTGTGTGTGTGTGTGTGTAGTCACAGCTGTTAGACTCTCTGCCCTCATGCCTCGCTGTGTCCGCATGTGTGCTGTTGAGTTTCTGACCCCAGCGCTCCGGCTCTCTCTCACACACACACACACACACACACACACACACACTCTAACGCTAACGCAGCCGCGCGACACAGGGAGTACATTTTACATGTATTAAAAAAAACAGAATTTCTGCATATTGCCTTACTTGATATGAAGTTCTCA
>CM045899.1:22774722-22819722 GCA_025169545.1 Anguilla japonica | reverse complement strand
AGGAGCGGGACTTCTGTCACCGCGGTCCTGCAGGGGGCGATGTGCAGATCAGAATGACTGGGCTGCCGATCTGTCTCTGATGTACTCACAGTTATGAGCCGCGCTGATGCAGAACTGCACGCTGCCCAGCTCACGCCAGCACACACAGCGCCATGAACGTGAGTCTGAGAGAGACGGCTGAGCGGGACGACAGCGCAGCACCACTGCTAATATCACTCCCGGGAACGTGGCGGGGGGTGGGGGGGCGGGCGGAGAGGTACTTTCTCTTCCATAGAAAAAAGTGTGGGCTCGTCTCTGTGTGTGTTTGTGTGCGTGTGTGTGCCTGTGCGTGTCTGTATGTGTGAGTGCGTATATCTCTGTGTGTGTGTTTGTGTGCATGTGTGTGTGCGTGTCTGTATGTGTAAGTGCGTATCTCTGTGTGTGCGTATCTATGTGTTTGTGTGCGTGTGTGTGTGTGTGTGCGTCTGTATGTGTGAGTGCGTATATCTGTGTGTGTGCGTATCTGTGCATTTGTGTGCGTGTGTGTGTGTGCACTTATTCAGACGTAAGAGGGCCATGGTCAAGGACAGTTAAAGTAATAATGCTCAATTAAGTGAAATTGATGGAAGGAGATTACAGTGGCGCTGGGAGGAGGAAATAAAGCAGCTTATCACAGCCTGGGGCTCCACACTGCTACACCTCACCCGCTACACCAGCTCACCACACACCGCCACACCTCACCCGCTACACCAGCTCATCTCACCCACTATACCAGCTCCTCACAGCCTGGGGCTCCACACCGCTATACCTCACCCGCTATACCAGCTCACCACACACCGCTATACCTCACCCGCTACACCAGCTCATCTCACCCACTATACCATCTCCTCACAGCCTGGGGCTCCACACTGCTACACCTCACCCGCTACACCAGCTCACCACACACCGCTATACCTCACCTGCTATACCAGCTCCTCACAGCCTGGGGCTCCACAGCGCTACACCTCACCCGCTACACCAGCTCCTAACACACCGCCACACCTCACCCGCTATACCAGCTCACCACACACCGCTATACCTCACCCGCTATACCAGCTCACCACACACCGCTACACCTCACCCGCTATACCAGCTCACCACACACCGCTACACTTCACCCGCTATACCAGCTCACCACACACTTCCACACCTCACCCGCTATACCAGCTCACCACACACCGCTACACCTCACCCGCTACACCAGCTCACCACACACCGCTATACCTCACCCGCTATACCAGCTCACCACACACCGCTACACCTCACCCGCTACACCAGCTCCTCACACACCGCCACACCTCACCCACTATACCAGCTCACCACACACTGCCACACCTCACTCGCTATACCAGCTCCTCACAGCCTGGGGCTCCACACCGCTACACCAGCTCCTCACACACCGCCACACCTCACCCGCTATACCTGCTCACCACACACCGCTACACCTCACCCGCTACACCAGCTCCTCACAGCCTGGGGCTCCACACCACTATACCTGCTCACCACACACCACCACACCTCACCCGCTATACCAGCTCACCACACACTGCCACACCTCACCCGCTCCCATTACCACATTACTACTTAATAATCACAGCGATGACCATCATCCTCGTTCATAATCAGCCCTTAGCCTGTGCGGTTGGCATGCTGTGTCTTCAGGCTGCGTGCGTACAGTTGGGTGTTTCCTGTATAGCTCAGGTTAAAAGCCTCTGATTCAGGGTGCAGTGGCAGGGCCCCCCCCCCCTGAATCTGAGCACGAAGTGTCTTTTAATGCACTTCCTCTTTTCACCGCCGCTGGCGTTCGTCTGCAGTGGCCGCAGGGCCGGGCCAGTAAGAGTGCGTGTTCATCCCGCGTTCTGAACCATTACCCAGAGGTCTTTGGGGCTTGGAAAGGTCAGAAATCAGTGTAATTTAAATACGATACGGTCTGTGGCGCCGTTTAGCATAACTGTCCGGGAGTCCCGCGGCATGACGTTTAACCAGGCCCCTTCCCGAGGGGCGCGCCCCTCCCGAATCCGCGGGCTCGCTGGGGTGGGACGAGACCAGACGGGACGGGGCGGGCACGCGGCCGCGACTGGGAATTCCAAAACGAGGCGGAAAAAATGAAACGTTGACTTTTACTCCCCGAGCAAGCTGTGACCTGACAGGTCAGCTGACGGGGAAATGGGGGCCTTAACCAGTCAAATTACCCAGAGTTCAGTTCACCGGAGGCCACAGTCTCGTGTAGCGCCTCGGCTGACTCATAATGGCCCAGAGCCCTGCAGAAAGGACGTCTGGGGCCCCTGACCGCCATTTTGGGGTTTTTTTTTCTCTTGTATAATAGGGCTCTTTAGAATTTCAGAATCCGTTTTGCTCTGACGCGTCTGCAGGCCGAGGCAGTGCCGCGCAGCGCTCCTATTTTAGGAGCGCTTGCTCCTGGAAACCGATGCGTGCCGACTGGAAAAATAGCTCAGGAGCACATCCACCAATTAGGGTGCATTAGTGCGCGTCTGAAATTTTCAGCAGAAAAATGTGAGCGCAGAGCGCTGAGCTAAGAGCTCCCCACGCCGAGGAGCTGCTCTGAGCGCAGGGCTCGCCCCGGCCAATGAGAACACTCTATTCCAGGCCCCGCCTCCCATTCCCCGCGCATAATTACCACCTTCCGAAGAGGATGTCTTTTTTTATTTATTTATTTTACTTCTCATAGAACGGCATTTCTTATTTATTTTTCTTCTTTTTCCTTTTTTTTTTTTTTTTGGTTCCCAGTTGTGCGGTAAGAGAACACCATCGCTGTTATTGTCAGTGTACTTGTTGACTTTTTCAAACGTTTGTAAGCTTTGGCAGTGGAAGCAGAACTGTGATTCATGCCAGTGGGGGGCGGGGGGGGCGGGGGGGGGGGGGGGGGGGGGGGGGGGGGGAGGGAGGGAGAGAGATAGTGGGAGAGAGTGAAAGAGTGAAAGAGAGAGGGAGGGAGGGAGAGGGTGAAAGAGCGAGTGGGAAAGTGAGGTATAGGGAGAGTGAAAGCGTGAGAGAGGGAAAAGGAGAGTGAAAGAGAGAGAGAGAGAGATAGCAGAGAGTAAAAGAGAGAGTGAGTGAAAGAGAGAGAGGGAGAGTGAAAGAGAGAGAGCCTTGAACCCTCACAGACAGGAACAGATACGCCCTGACAGAGAACTGAACCCAAGCCCAGACTTGCAGAGCAGACTGTTCCTGAGGCCCTCGGCCCCTCCCTCTCCCTCCCTCCCTTTTCTCTCTCACTCCCTCTCTCCCTTCCCCTCTCCTTTTTATCTTTTTTCCCGTAAAGCCCTCCAGCGTGAAAACCACGCATTCATACTCAAGTGCATATTTGCCGATTACATTTCAAATGCTCCGTCGTGCTCTCTGCAGAGAATGCAGGGCGGGGGCCAAACAAGTAAATAATAATACAAAACAGCTGTGGCCCGGGCCTCTAACTGCTGCACCGCCAACAGATCCCTCAGTCACACAGACGGCAGGAGAGAGAGAGGGGGAGAGAGGGAGAGAGGAAGAGAGAGAGAGAGAGAGGGGGGGGGGGGAAGGGAGAGCTCCCACCATGTCCCTGCTGCCCAGGCAGAGCGAGTGAGATCTCACAGGCAGCTGCTGTGCTGAGAGTCAGGAGACAGAGCTTACATATGCTACAGCCACACAGAGACAGCACTTACACACAGACCCTGTGCTACAGCCACACAGAGACAGCACTTACACACAGAACCTGTGCTACTCTCACACAGAGACAGCACTTACACACAGACCCTGTGCTACTCTCACAGAGACAGAACCTACACACAGAACCTGTGCTACTCACACAGAGACAGCACTTACACACAGACCCTGTGCTACTCTCACACAGAGACAGAACCTACACACAGACCCTGTGCTTCAGTCAGAGAGACAGCACTTACACAGACCCTGTGCTACTGTACTCTCACACAGAGACAGCACTTACAGACTCTGTGCTACAGCCATACAGATAGAACCTACACACAGACCCTGTGCTACTCTCACACAGAGACAGAACCTACACACAGACCCTGTGCTACTCTCACACAGAGACAGAACCTACACACAGACCCTGTGCTACTCTCACAGAGACAGAACCTACACACAGACCCTGTGCTACTCTCACACAGAGACAGAACCTACACACAGACCCTGTGCTCCAGTCAGAGAGACAGCACTTACACACAGACCCTGTGCTGCAGTCAGAGAGACGGTGACTTTGTGCTGCGCAGGGACACAGAGAAAGGCTTGCAGAAGAGTGACACAGCCACTGAGACACTTCTCTGCGGCCACCTGTACCAGAAAATGTCATCATCGGACTGCAGACATCTGCCTTCACTGTTTCAATGCAGCCCCCCCTCCAGCCTGCTGTCTCAGGAGCCTTTATGCTGCTTATTTTCCTTTCAAAGGGCCCCCTCAGTGTCCCCCCCTCCTTGTTCTCCTCCAGTGCCCCTGCACCCCGTTTACCTTTAGAATTCCTCCCTCCAAACAGCTGTGGTTGGGCACCTTGTATGGAAGGCCTCCGAGCACAGAGAACCCCTCAATCCCAAAAAACAGGGTGGAGAAGGAGAGAGCAACAGGAGGGAGGGAGGGAGGGAGTGAGATTGAAGGAAGGAGAAGAGGGAGAGAGAAAAAGAAAGAAAGAGAGGGAGGGAGGGAGGGAGGGAGAGCGGCACGGAATTCCGTCTGTGTTTATTTTGGAAATGCACCCACAGAGACACGGCACAATGGAACGTATGGCAGAGAGAGGACAGAGACGTATGGGGGGGCGGGGGGGGGGGGAGAGAGGTGGGTTCAGGGGGGGGCGGGGGGGGGGGTGGGGGGGAGAGGTGGGTTCAGAGGGGTCCGAGGGGGGGGGCAGGGGCAGGAGAGGTGGGTTCCAAGGGGGGGGGGGGGGGGCAGGAGAGGTGGGTTCAGGGGGGATGGGGGAAGGGAGGGGGGGCAGGAGAGGTGGGTTCAGGGGGGGAGAGGGGGGGCAGGAGAGGTGGGTTCAGGGGGGGGGCAGGAGAGGTGGGGGGGGGAGGGGGGCAGGAGAGGTGGGTTCAGGGGGGGGGTGGGGTTTGAACAGCAGGGACGGCGTGACTGAGGCATGCTGGGGGAAGGAGGAAACGGCCGTGGCCGCGCTGCTCTGCGCTGTCATTAGTGGTTACAGAATAACTGGAGAAAAATGCACGGCCTGAGCCTCCGCCAGGGAGCCCGCCTTCCAGCGCCCCCCCCCCCCTCCCCTCCGCCTCCGCCTCGCCCCAGCCCTCCCCCTCCTGCCCCCACCCAAACAGAGTCTGTGGCTCGGCCAGACTTTCAGCGCTGCCTGCCCCCACACCCCGCCCCCCCCACATCCCCCACCAAAAAAAAACCGGACGGTCCGCCCCGCGCTCGACGCCGCGCTAGCGCTGCGTAGCGGAAAGCCTGTCGCTGCTCCTGCTGGGTCACTGTGGGAGACTGCTGCTCCGCTTTATGGAGAAGCCCAAAGGGGAAATGAGTGTTCCCACCAGCCACTCCGCTCAGCCTTGCTGCTGTAGTCGTAGTCTTGGTTGTAGGGCTGAACAGAGCTCGGGTTCTGCCTATCCACCCCCCCCCCCCCCCCCCCCCCAGCGCGAATATACAGCCAATGGGGCCAGCCAGTCAGAAGACACGAGGGAGGACACATGATTCACAAGGTAAAATAAACACCATCGCTGGTTTTTTGCAGCATTAGGAGAGTACGCGAATCTTTTCTTTTCTAATCTGAATGCTTTCCCGTGACCCAGCACCTTGCGCAAGTCTGTTCTTTTTTGAGCTGCGTGTTTTTTTGAGACCAGGCCATGCGAGTCTCCTCACTCCCTGTAAAGTCCACAGCTTGGTTACTCTCCCCAGGAGGTGAGGGTCACAGGCCTTCCCGCCTGGGGGGGGGGGTTTGCCCGCTTCCACGCCATTTTGAACTTGACGGTTGCCGCCGCCCACGGCCCAGCGACCACTGGCGCTCGTCCCGAGCGAGACCGCCCGGTCGGGGGGCGTCTGCGGGGACTCCGGCCCTCTCCCTCCCTCGAGGGATCGACCGCGCTCTGACGAAAAATCCCCGGGGACTCGGCTGTGCCTCCCCGGGTCCCCCCGGCGGGGGCTGCTGCTCCCGATCCAACAGCATTCCAGCCGGGACAGCGCGCACCCCTCACGCCCCCCGGGGGACAACAATGCCCCCCTTGTTTTTTTTTCCGACGGATGCCCTCGAAATCGCGCTGGACCCCCGGTCCCGTTTGACGCCCGTGGGACGAGCTGGGGGGGGGGGGGGGGGTTAGGGTTAGGGTTAGGGTTGGGGGGGGGGGTTTGGGAGACTCCCGGCGAACAGGCGAGCGCTTGTCCCGCGCGGCGGCGGCGGCGGCGGCGGCGGCTGTGAGAGGAATGTGACGGAGGGTCCAGAGGGACAGCAGCTGCTTCCCGCCGAACGGCAGGCCTCGGACCCGTTTCAGGAGCCCCGCGCCTCTGACTCACCTGCGACTCTCATGCCAAACCGCCATTCCATCAGCGCGGTCGATGACGCTGTCGATCGCCGCAACGAAGCTAAATAATCCACGTCTGTTCAGCAGAGTGTCCTACAGACCGGCGGTAATCCGTATACTTTTCGACTGCTCCGCACACGACACATTTTTGATGCTATAACTACATTTCCGTTTTTATACTCCACAATCCAGAATCCCTTTGCTCTTATATCTTTTCAGCATCCCTGAACGGGAGTTCAGGCCTCTGTGAACTCACAGACAACAGCACTGCCCTCCTGGGAATGCATTTCCAGGTCAACTTCCTGTCTGGCAACCACAGCACAGGCAGACTCTGGGCTGGAGCCAGTGTTCTTAATTTAGGAGTTTGTCACCTGGACCTGCAGACATTTAAAGGCACCAAGTAAACTGTGTATACAAAAGTTCCTAGATTTTGCCCTGTGCCCTAATTGTATTATCAGTGAGCATTGATTACAATTGGGCATTCCATTTAAGTGAGAAAAATGGGGAGAAGCAAAAATGCAAAATTGATGTTGAACACCCTGGTAGAACAGACACTGGCAAGCGACAATACTAACTGCACCATGATGGCCAATCGCACACAATGGAAAGACACGACTTTGTCAATGGGACTGCAGGAAAAACAAACAAAAAAAAGTTTAAACAACCGTCAAGACGACAAGACGTGTGGCAGTCCGCTGGGCGGCCAACGGTCAAGCCCAGCGATAAGAATCCCCCGGCATGGGCGAGGGTTCGAATCCCCGCCATCACACCTTCTGAGCTGCGATCCCTTCCCTATCAGTGACCCTCTCTGCTTTCCCCATCTGAATACTGCAAAAAATAGGACAACAACAGGAACGGCCTGTCCGTTTTTCCTTTAGAAAACAAAGGAAAACCCTCGAGACAAAGACCTGAAATTACTCCAAAATTACGTTCTCAACCGCCGACCGTATTTAAACACTGCACATCGCCGCCTCATTCGTTGCCTAAAACAGTGGCCACCTAGAGGACGGGTTCTGCCCGGTGACATCGTGCAGGCCTTCGTCCAATTTGTGTGGGTGACAGCAGCACATAGGCTACCTATCTGCAGCTGCCTATGGATGTCTGAATCAAAATGGCGGTGCGTTGCTGCCATACCCTCAAAAGAATGAGACTCCTTTTGCTCACTCTGCTTTTTAAGCTGTTAAAATATAACAACTTTTTTTTTTTACACATACACAGTAAATTAGGCATATTCAGCATGCATATTTTGAATGTTAATGCTCCCAAATTCGCGCCTGAAGTGTAGCATTCAGAACCCAGCTTGCATGTGAACACGGCTGACAGCCTCGCGGCGCTAGCACCAGCTAGAGAACACTGTGTGAAAAATCGAGGGTCTCCCCCCCTCTCTGTCTATCTCTCTCTCATTCTCACTCTCTCTCTCTATCTCTCTCATGGGCTCTACCTCCCTCTCCATCCCTCTGTCTCTCAGCACCAGTGGGTGAGCACAGCCCTCTGGGAACAACCCCCACCTTACCTCCCTAACAGTGGAACCCACCTCAACCGTACAGTCTTTAAAGTAAATAAAGAAATATGTTTCAAAATTCAACCGTTGAATTGAACCAAAACTTTCACTAAAAAGTCAAGCAGCATGCAACAGCATGCAATGCGCCCTGCCCAGGTGCCTAGGATTAATAATACATACATTTTGTGTGTGTGTGTGTGTGTGGGTATTGGTTTATATGTTGCAGGGACGTTGCATCATAGCAATGCTAATGCCAGGTGCTGGAGAAGGGGGAGGTTGTTACACAGCTCTAGACCTGTATAACAACCTCCCAACCCCCCACTCCCAACCCCCCCCCCCCCCTCCCCCCCCCCCCACACACACACACACTTTCAACTTAATAAGATTTTTGCAGACACTTTGAAAATCCAATCAGGGAACCCATCTTACACTCGCAGTCCCATTTCAGAACCTTGACGAGCAAAAAAAAAAAAAAAAAAAGTAACAAAGGGAGGAAAGAAAAAAGAAAAAAAAGAAAAAAAAAGACGGTCATTCCAGGACACGGCAGGCCACAGCCTCCCGTCCGCCGAACGCGGTCCGCACACCGCCGCACGAAAAACCTCACATTCCACACGGCGGACGCAGACCTGTCTCTGCGCTCGACTCCACAGACCTCAGCTCAGCACCGCATAAAATAATAATAATAATAATAATAATAATAATAATAATAATAATAATAATAATAAAAATCGATGCCATTATCTTAAACAAAGTATGCGTGCTCGGTATGCCCAGAGGGAAAAGAAAAGCAGGTGTATATATATATAATGTGGAGAAATATGATTCACTTTTTTGTTGCTGTATACACATTTTTATTGGAGAGAGGTGTCCCTGGAGAGGCCAGTGAAAGGCGCCTCAGTGCTAACCGCGCTCTCAGACAGGTGACAGCTCGGCTCCGATTTGCAGCCCGCTCCGCCGTCGCTTCCCGGAGGGGAGTCATTTGGTAATGCGGGAGTTCGGGCCCCCCGCTCGAAACCCCATTTATTCCCTCCGGAGAGTCGCTTCAGATATTAACTGTCAGCCCTTTTCCGCGAAAAGCTCCCGCGTGCTCGCGCCCCGCGCCTCCAGGACCGCCGCGCGGGTGCGTGCCGGCCCGCGATGTGCGCCGCTTCGAATGGGCCGAGGCGTCGCTAACCCCTGAAACTGGTCTGACGCCGCCGCGCGCTGTCAGGGATTTGACTCGTCTAATTGGAACGCCCTGCTTTTTTTTTTTTTATTTGGGGGGGGGGGGGGGGGGGGGGGGGGTCTTTTTGGGCTGTGGAGAGCTAAGGCCATCAGATCGGTTCAAACGCTCAGGCGATTGACGGGACAGGTGGCTCCGCCCATTCCCAGGTCCTTTAAGCCTCTGACATGGGGTTGCAGCCCCTCCCCTTTTTTGGCGACCTCAGTTCGGTGCCGCTCTCAGGAGGGGGGGGGGGGGTTAAAGGTGTTATTTGCCCGTTCTGTGGTTTTTAAAGGCAGTGTGCGCACGCCCACCGGGTTTGCTCTGCATCCCTCACGGTCTGCGTTGCATTGCTGGCCGTCAGCTGGCAGCTCTCTTCCCACAATGCATCTGTCTCCCCCCCATCGCAGGACGCCCCCGAGGCCCAGGTACAGAGCCAAGGCAGGCGCTGGCTCAGTTCACAGGTGGGACAGGGCATGGGGGGAGGACAATACCACGACCCTGCCCCATCCCTCTTAGTTTTCTCACACCTTGAACCCCTCCACATGCCATTTTTTGTTAATACCAGCATGTACAAATGTGATCAGAGAACAACACAAACCAGTGGCACCAAATTAATCAAAGGCTATGACTTTCACACACGGGTCACAGTCCCGTCCCCATTGCCCCCCCCCCCCCCCCCCCGCCCCCCCCCCACCCCCGGTACAGCAAAGTGTGTATTTTAGCCAAATTGCCAGCCGCTCACAACATCGTTATTCTTCTTCACTGTGCCATTGACAGCTCTGGAGCTGCAGTTATCGGAGCTGCACCATCACAGGCAGAGCTGGCGATAAGTGCCGACCTCGGCTCAACAGACTCCGCTTCCCACGGGCAGCCAATCAGGGCAGTGAGGGCAGCCAATCAGGGCAGTGAGGGCAGCCAATCAGGGCAGTGAGAGCAGCCCTGCATGTTGACACTTAAAAGATGACAGCTGCTGGGCATAGGTAGGGGGGGCACGGATGGGGGGGGGGGGGGAACACTGTATTAACACAGACTCACTGTCCTCCTGGCCTGCTTAGCACAGGCATCGTTTCCCGGTTATTAGTCCCCCTATAAGAGGTCAGCGCCCCAGTGGGATCTGAGCCAGACGGCCTTCACGTTGGACCAACAACTAGCCGCTCCGCACGCCTCACGAGAGAGAGGTACACAGTACAGTCCCAACTACCTGTTCAGAAACGCACGGCAGTCCGACCAGGCTAACTGGACTCCAAGCAGAGCCTTGATTTCCTGTGCTTTTTTTGGCACTTAAATATTTGGGTTTTTTTTTTTTTTTTTTTTTTTTTTTTGGAGGAGGCGGCTAGTTCTCGCACTTTTTATGTGACTCTTCGGTTCCTGGAAGAGCGAGGTCTCGACGCTGTCTCTCGCTGACAAAGGGCCCCTGGGGAGCTGCCAAGGAGGCCGACCCCTAGCCCGTCTGCGCCCGCAATTACACGCCTGGGGGGGCTGCAATTTCTTAATTGGAGGAAAAGATGTTTTTTGTTTTGTTTTGTTTTTTTAATCCCAACTTCAAGTCAGGCATCCCATCAAATTATCAGCCATGCTTTTTGTTGGGTTGTTTCAGAAACCAAAGGCATTCTTTCTCAGTTTTTTCGGACTTTCTTCTTAGATCACTCTCATCGGCCGCCATATAAGTACTGTAGCACTAAGTTGCTATTAATTATTGCGTGTTGTATTAGTCGGCATACCATGTAGCCTATGATAAAGTAAATTATAAAGTTAAAATATCAGCACACAACCACGCCATGACGAGACACACCTCAGCGACAATCATCCGGTCTTTGCGCAGAATGGCCCAAAATACGCAAATTGAACAAAACGTTCACTTTCTCGAGGTCCCCTGTCCTTACCGTACACTTCAACGACAGCGAGAGAAACGGCAACCTTCCCACCGGTAAGCACGACACGACTCTCGTCGCCGAACCAGGCCTAGCTTATGAATGATTCTGCAAATGACATTTTAAAACGAGCATGTCCCGTTATCCAGTATTTTGGCGTGACAGGCAAAAATACTAATCGAGTTGGTGTGAATAAGACGGATGACATCTTCGCTGCCTCCTTTATTCGCGAGACCGCGGCGGCGCACGTACGCCAGGGTCAGAGCGGCGAGAGAAGCGACTAGTATTCGGCCGACGCCGCGCGGACCATCGAGGACTCGGAAAAATAGGTCAGTCCATTACACTTAAAACTCCGTTTGACCGACTGTGTCCATTTGACCGACTGCATGGAGATACAGACCGACACGTTCACAAATATAAAACACAAAATCGACAAGCATAGCACAGTCTGTACAAAAATGAACAATAATCTGGCGTGTCTGTATATCATAAACCCAGCACACGGTCTAGAGAAAGATATGGAAGTCTCGGAGGCCGGTTTACCTCAGGAAAAATCCCGTGAATGTGGCCGAGGTGTCCTCTACTTTTTTTCCTTCTTGGGGGTAAACTTTCCGTTCAGTCTGTGTGCGAATTCCTTCTGTGGTAAACCACCCAGCAAACGAGGTCCTTTTCTGTGTCTTGAAAAGTCCGTAACCTTCGAGGTTACAGGGGGAAAATGTCGCAAACACGGACAGGTTGTTTTAAATTAGGTGTCGAGTAAAGCAGTCGATTGTTTGACCATTGTCGAAATAAAATTCTGCAACAGAACTTAAAAAGAAGCCAAGAGTGCATGCAAAAGGGAGACTCGGGCGAATCTCAGCGACGATTCCTCCTCAAACAGATAACGAATAAAAAAGATGTTTGTTTCCAGCAGGAAAAAATATTATTTTTCGCATTCAGAAACCCGTTTTAAATGTAAACGCTCAAATACCATCTGTAGTTTTGATACAGGCAGAAATTACGAGAATATTTTGACGCGTGGGTGCTAAATGTACCAAAATCACGATTTATTCTCGGTTTCAAGGTGCATCGCTTATTGGCAACGCTAGTCAAGTGAGGGGGGGTTCAGTTGGGTGGTCGTCCTCGAGGGAGTGAGAAAGGGTGCGCTGAGCGATAGAGAGCGATGTCGGAAGTGGGGTCCCCTTCTTAGCTTCGTTTCCAGATGCAAGTCAGGCCAGTTGTTTTCCAGCGGTGTTTATCTGGCCTCTCGTTTTCGCTCTCTGCCTCTCGCTCGTTTCCCTGCTCGCCGTCGCCCGAAAGGAGACGGTGAGTGGTGCGGTGGTCTCCCTGCGGCCGTCTGAACACAGACAGCACCCGGACCCGAGCCTGCCCGTGTCTCCCTCTCGTCGCGCGCAGCGGACTAGCCCCGACGCTGCCAGCTCAGCGCATGCTTGCTGCTCCGCCCATCCACCATGGGCAGTCCTCGGCTCCCCTCCAACGCTCTCTCTTTCTCTCTCTCTCTCTCTCTCTCTCTCACACACACTCACTCCCTCGCCCCTATACCTCCTGGCCTGTACACATTACGTCCACATTGTGAGACTGTCTTTTCTCTTTTTCACAAACCAAAGACCACATCACATCCCAGCTTACACAACTCATCTCTCTTGTGATCTTTTGCACATCACAGTGGAGTTTTTTGTTCGTTGTGATGTCCAGAGCTCAACATTAAACAGGAAATTGTTGGCCTTCTTTTTTTTCTTCTTCCTAGGTCATGTTTGGTATTATTAAATATGCCCCTTCCTTCCTTCACTTATCTCCCCCGACCTCCCAACCCTAAACAGCAACTCCCAACTGTTTTCCCAGTGCTACATTTTCAAAAAAAAAAAAAAAGGTACTGCACTTACCACTGGGGTGGTACCCTATAGGTACGTACAATTGTGCCCCTAGCCATGGGTTTAATAATTCATTAGTACCATTTTTCCAGTAAAAGATACTGATAACTACCCAAAGAACATTATTGTACCTTTCAGGGTGAATTGAAAAGGGAAATGTATTTTTTCAAGGACAAAAATGTACTTCCAATACCTTTATTCATGAGAGCGTAGGCCTGTTAATGAAGGTTTAGGAAGCAACAGAATTTTGTACGTATATGTTTGTATTTCATTAATTAGACATTTATAAACCTACGGATGTATTTCCACTGTAATGTATTATTTTGTACTAAACACAGTGCCTTGCAAAAAATGCTCATCCTAGGGTTTATGTGCATGTTTGATATAGATACTACATGACAGCCCATTTTAGACAAGCTTTCAGGCAATGCGTTAAGTGTTAAACAACTACTACATTTCAGCCCGGGTCTGGGGATGGATAATGGTGTGAAACATTAACTGTTTCATTTAGGTAGACAGGGGACAGGTCAGGGGTTCTTGAAATATAAAAATTTTTTATTTATAACGCCCTTTCCCTAAAACCCGCTACAAAGCATCAGATACAGCAAAGCAAAGCCACGACCAGGACATACAAGCAACAAAACGAAGCCATACAACAGGGCACGTACGAGCGGTCAGAATACAGACAAAAGCAACGAGCAACAAACGCACAGAGCAGTTGAAAGCAGCAACAAAGCCTCGGCAACATTAAAGAGGGATGAAAGGGTCTGGAAGCTGCTGGTTTTAAAGTACAGGTTATCTGGGAGTTATCTCTTTTCCCAACCCTTCCCCTTTGTTATATGCGTACTCAGAAAAATATCTTAGTTATCAAAGTTTTTCCATTTAACATACTCTTTGCGTTAAATAATGTATGATATTCAGTCTCTTTTTTTATGACCGAGAGGGATTTGTTTGGATGACCCTTGCATGCTTTGTAGTCACAGCTTATAACACGCTAATGTGTTTAGTAAAACGTAAGAGGTGTAGCAATGGCATTTGAAAAAAGTGCTAGTCATTATATTGGTGAAAATGAAATATGGCACAATTAAGCAGTGTTTCACATTATACGTGTCAGTTGTTACAAAATCTGTCATTTTCAGTAGTTTGTTGTAGTTCAGTAGCGGGGAAAGAAAAAAATAATTTATGCCATTGCTTTTTTCAAATCCTTCTTTTGGATTTTGTGTTTTAACACACTGGTTCACAAACTGGAATTCTGAGACCAATGGGGGTGCATGATGGAGTCACAGGGGGGTCCCAACAAAATATAAAACATTATTTTCACTTTTAAAACAATTTCATATTTTATTTATGTTTTTAATACTTCATTTTTTATACTATCAAATAAAAGTCTGGTGTCTGGCGATTAGTCTGCATATACATGGTAATAATATTAGTTTTATACTAAGTACATGTCTGATGTAGACCCTCAGTGTGTGACGTGATTTAAACATCACATCGGGCACGGTGGCATAGTGGTTAGCACTGCTGCCTCGCAAGAAGGAGGTTCCGGGTTCGAATCTGGGTCTGACCGGATCCTCTCTGCGTGGAGTTTGCATGTTCTCCCCGTGTTCGCGTGGGTTTACTCCGGGTACTCCGGTTTCCTCCCACACTCAAAGACATGCATGTTAGGTGTGCTCTTGCAGTTGCCCTTGGCAGAACTGGAGTTGGTCCCCGGGTGCTGCACTGTGGCTGCCCACTGCTCCTAAGTAACTAGGATGGGTCAAATGCAGAGGACAAATTGCCCGACGGGGTTCAATAAAAGTATATCTGTAAAGGTGTTCTGTGAAGACAATAATAAATGGCCATTTTAGTCAGGTGGGGGGTACTCAACCGGAAAGTGGTGATTTTCAAAGGCCGAGCAGCTTAATACGGAAACTCTGTCTTAAGATACACATTTACTTTATTTATTTTAAGAAATAGTTGAGCAATGCCAATGCAGTTGGGGACATGCTGTGCTTGTAGTTCAACAGTCAACCACTAGAGAGCAGAGAGATTGCCAAGGGGGGAACAAAACAAAAAAAAAACCTGTGCCGTCCTCTTGTGTGATCTGGCCTTCTGTTGTACACACAATCCTCTTCGTCAACACATAGAAAGACTCACATATTTTTGTACAGCCCCCTTTTTCCATTGAAGTTAGCTGAACTAGAAGTAGAGCTATAGGTGGGATTCAAGGTCATGTACTAAAGTGTCAAGAGGAGAGAGAGTTTGTTTAAAGTAGAATACTTCTTTTTTTAAGCATCCTGCTAAAGTACAGCCCCTTTTTTCATGTAAGTTAGTTGAACCAGAAGTAGAACTACAGGTAAGATTACAGAGTTCTGCTTCCTGGTTCACTTCCAAATGGGCCAATCCGTGAAGCACGCTACATGGGGTCGTGCTACTGAAGCCCCGTTGAAAAAAAACGACTTCTGTTAGTTAACCGGAACCAGCCCCTGGAGGGCATTGGGAATTTTCAAACCATGTAACTGCTCTGCCTTGTCTGTGTTACGCATTAGCTTTGCACGCTGCAGTTTGAAATCCCCATTTAGTGGCTCAAACGGAACTGGCCTTTTCATATTGTTCTGTAAATTCTTATTCTGTTAATGTGAAGCTTGATTTAGTCGCATGCTTTTTAAATGAGCAATTCCAGTTGTGTGAGTCTCAGTTGTAGTACTCCTCAGCAGCACGTTCTGTGTCATACATTTTCCCCTGCTTATTAATTTATGGCTTGATCACGCCCCCGCCATGACCTAGGCTCACCCAACTTCCTCCCTCTTGTACCCCACCCCCATCAATCAAACTATTTTCTTATTGGAAAGCACTATTTCAAAAGGACTCATCGTTAAAAATTCATTGTCATCCATAAGCACCCTATAGAATATTGTACAAAACCAATTGCCTTCCCACAATGCAATTCCAATACCTCCCTTAGTATGCTTTGGTAAAAGCATTGCAATCCTTTTTTAAATTATTTTTAAAAGCTTATGTAATAAATGAAAGCAGTGATAAAAACTATATTTTCAAGGTCGCAAGCACTATATGCTATATGCCTTTTAAAGGGATAGTTCACTCTGGGCTTTTTTTGATATAATTTCCAGCTTTACAATGTTAGGTACCAGAGTATTCTGGGGTTTGTAGTCTATCAAAAGAAAATATGCCAAGTAACTGTAAAACAGCATGTATAATGATGTTATGTTCCCAGTACAGGTTAATTTTATATTGCGCTGGCAGCACTTGCATTCTCAGTTCTTAAGCAGTGGAAGCTCTTCACTCATGTACTCATGTTGTAATGTTGATATAAGAAGGTGTGCCACAACTTCGTTGAACACAGGTGTCAGGTTGCATGCCGCACACAATAGTTCCAACTGAAAATAAGATTAAACGCTATTTTTTTTTTTTGAAGAGGAATCAGGTAATATACACACATACAACCTTTGAAGGCATAACATGACTGTACAAGTTGCTTTGGAGTTACCTGAAGTGTATTTTCTTGCTTTAGACCACAAACCACCTCATGCCTCAGTCACTGTAAAGCCAGCAGGTTGTCAGGAACTTCTATAAATATATAGAATATCACTCATATTGCACATAAACTGTTTTGGTGTTTTAATGAAAACATTAAAACACCAAAACTGAAAATAATGAGTTAGGGTTTTTTTTTTTAAAGAAAGAAATTGAACTGTCCCTTTCAATGTGCAGTGACTGCAGACCAACCTGTCCCAGGCTCCAAGTGATCCTTAAGCTTACAACAGTATCCTGTCGACCGTTTAGAGCCATACTGATTCAGCTGAGTTGACTAGTACCTCATGTAACGTTTAGGATTGTTATAAACTGTATACTTACTTACAGTTTGTTTAACCAAATCGGTAACAAACACTTTTTTTTTGGGTGCTGCCAAGTGATTCATCCTGCAAAGGCAGGGGTGTTAAATTCCAGTCCTTGAGGGCCACCTCCTCCAACACAATAACCCAGAGCTCAGCTAGTGGATTGCACAACGAAAATTATCAGTGGCCGGAATAATACGTTCAGGAGAAGAACGCATGCTTTTTCAAGGACAGAGGACGTTGCGCAACAAGTTAGGCTCCTGCCCATGATCGACCATAAATTTGGTGATGAAAGTAGGCTTTAAAAAAACTATTTTGGAGAATCGATACTTTTTTTCATGACATATGTCCTCCAAATGTTTCCTAAGTGTCCCAGAAAAGAGAGGATTCTTTTAAATTGAGTGTGTTGTTTGAAAAACAAGTTTGAGATTAGTTGGGCCCGGTGATGCTTCAGACCAATGCGCAAAAAGAAATGAGGATTTCATATGCGCCAAGTGTTTACAAACCTTTCCTGCCAAACGCTGCTGGGTGCACTTCAAAAAGTCTTGCGTCTTAGGCTTCAGATGTGGTGACAAATCTGCCAAGTTGGCAACACTGTATTTGACTTCCCACAGATTAAGCTGGTTTTAGGACCCCTGTTATATAACTGTTGCTCTTATCCCATAACTTCCTATATAACATCTATTAAAGAGTTGTCTTTTCTCAATAGTTGCAGAAGCACATAATGATGCAAGCTGAACAGAAATTACACACAAGACTTCAATTATTATTGACCTTTTTTTAAATTGGAGAAGACAAATGACTTGCTACCTTCAAACGCAGACTAAAGACTCATCTCTTCAGGCTGCACCTCTCCCCACCCCTCCCTAGCCCATAGTTTAGCTCAATGTACCTAGTTAGGCTAATACGATCACGTTAGTTTTTATTTGGCAGGATTGTTTTTGTCTGATTCTGATTAGGCAAATGTGATTTCAGTGCTAGTTTGTACTTGGCAGGATTGTTGTTTGTTTGCTGAACAGGTTACTCTACAGGGTTGGAGTCCTGATCTATGTGGTCACTTCTGGCACTACGATCTTTACTTCACTCTAGTGTGTTTCTTTTGCACCTCTGCACCTTGAACTAATGCACTTGTTGTACGTCGCTCTGGATAAGAGCGTCTGCTAAATGCCTGTAATGTAATGTAATGTAATTTTATAGTTTATGAGTTTATCTTGGCCAACAGCTGCCATGCAGCAATTTTTTCAGCATCAGTGTTAGCTAGTCCCTTTGTAAATATGTACACAGTTTGAAGTACAAACTAACCTGGAAACAAGCTGTTTGCTTGTTTTAGGCAAGGGTGATTAATTATGTTTATGTTATCCACCTAATTATGTATTGCATCAAAAACATAAACATTCACACATCAAACATAAAACATAAGCTTCCGAGCTACCCTTTCTATTGTGTTATTTTTAAAAATGCATTTCTCTGTACAATTGGTCAATTTCCTGTGGGGTGGTAAATCACAGAGAGTTCAAACTTGGCGCACTCTTCACAAATGTGTGAAATAAAGACATGAAATATCACCTCAATCGGCCACATGGGGGCACTATAATCAAAGTTCACAATAACACCCCATTTAAAGGTCATAATTCTCACAGCCTTTGTCCAATTCTCACCCAATTTGGTGTGAGTATGCCCTGGAACCACATGTACACGTATGCCAAAGATAATGAATGTCTGCCATTTTGGATTTTTTGCTGATTTACTTAATATGTGAAAGTTTTTTTTTAGCTAAGGTTTTTTTGTTTCTTGAATGATCTGCACTAAACATGGTACTTATCATTAGTATACCAACTATATCGGACAATAACTTTGAAAGCTGTGAGCCAATGAATTTGAGATTTGGTGTGGCCTTTCACATAAATGGCCATAACTCACCACTGATCCAACTGCTCCAAGACTTCACATAGATGTTGGTGAGAGGCCACTGAGCATGCCTGGCAAAATATTTTCATATTTGACCAGAGGGGGCACCATAAATCTTACAAAGTATGATTTTACTTACATACTTTTCTATTATGGATGATAGAGGTTCATGAAATTCAGTACATGCAGTCCAGGACCCTATATGAGCCTAAATTTTATATGTGGTTGACATTTATGAAAGTGGAAATGGCTTATCCCATAATAACCTATTTCCCATAAACATTCATAGTTTTTGATTGCTTAACAGCATCTGTGGTTGCTAGTCCCTTCAACCAAGCGCCACCGCACCAAATATTGCCTTAATCGGCCAAATGGTGGTGCTATAATCAAAAGTTACACAGTTGCCCCTTTAACGTATGACTGTATCTCCAATACCCATAGTCCAATTCACAACAAATTTGGTCAGCATATTTGTTGTAAGGAATTGTACATGGATGCCAAAGATAATGAAAGTACACCATAATTAACTTTTCAATAATTAGCACAATATGCTAAGCTTTTTCCATGATGGCCTTTTTGTTTCTTGACCAATTTGCACCAAACATGGTACTAAGCATTAGGGTACCTAACCATACTTGGTAACTGTAAGCCAACTACATCGGACAATAACTATGGGAGCTGTGAGCCAATGAATTTTAGATTGGGTGTCGTCTATCCCCTTAATGGTTGTAACTCACCATTCATCCAATTCTCACAAAACATGCACTGATTTACTACCAGGTTATTGTTCTCAATAAACCCCACAGTAACCAATTTCCCATAGACATCCATTGTTTTACAGGAAACATGCTTGTCATTTCTGCAGAATGTGAATCCTTGCTTAACCACATGCTATATTGCTTTAATATTCATACATTTCTTATGTGCTTGAGTTCCTTTGGGCCTTTACTGGCTTAAACCCCCCCGATTGGTGCTTGTGGTTATATTTCTGTAACTTATTAAGGAAATTACTAATTTGTTTTAATTGGTCAATGAAAGATGGTGCTACTGGTAGCCTATTCTTCATTTCCATATTCTGTGCTTCTGTTCATTTCTAGATTATGTGGATGCTTGTAATGTAGGTAGGCTACTAGGTATAGCTAACTTACTAACTTTTTGCAGCAATCGGCAGGTCTCCATACACCCCCACCCAAACGGGGAGACTGCCCGAAGGGTACAACCCCCCCCCCCCTTCCCTCCCTCCCGGCTGCGCACCCCGGAGTGTCTTCAGACCACCCACTGAGTTGACAGGCTACCACCCCCGAAGCGAAGCAGTGTGCATTCTTTGCCTCACATCACGTCAAACCAGACTTTTTTTTTTTTTTCGTCAAATGGATTCTGGGGGAGTGGGTTAAACGTTAACAGATCATTGTAGCCACAAATCATTGTAGTTTAACTATCTCTACGTGCTTTAACATACCGCAGCAAAACATAATATCTGGCTTTATGCAAGGGTTGTACTCAGAAAAAAGACTTAAGGAATAAAATAACTGCAGGTTAGCTAAACAGAACGCACACCGTTTGATCGTGGTAGCATTTGTCACTTTTGATTCCAATTTGGCTATCTTGCGGGCAACTACGGTAATCTAGTTCGTTATTTCCATGCGTGCTTTAATCTTTAAATAAAGAATTGAAATACGACATCTGCCCTGTCTAGCGACCCATGTGGCAGCGTCCTTTTAGCCAATTAAAATCATGCAAAATAAGAATATCTACATGCGGCTTGTAGCATAGCCGCCTATAATACGTTTCCGGGTGTAACCTACTATTACCGCTCCCATTTTGTGACTGTTTGTGTGTGCAACTCCGCTCCAACAGGGCAGGAGCGGGCGATTAGGTAACTCGGTCTCTTTCCCCTCCTACTTTCATACACCCAAAATGGTGTACAAGTTCAGCTGTTTCAATGTCAGCTTCCCCTCCCTGCACCCCCGCCCCCCCCGAGTTGTTGCTGTTTTTCAACCCCTGCCAACTCGTCAGCTGATCCCGCCCGTTCACTTCGTAGTGGCGAATGAAGACAAGAGCGCACGCCCTTACACAAGCTTACTCAACGACTCATTCACATTTCCTCCGCGTCTATGTAGATTGAAAATAAAAGATTATGCTATTTTAAAAATATTTTTTTATATAAATAGATCAAATGCCATACACCCCACGCATTATGTTGTAGCCTACGATCGTTCATTGGTCGATGTTCAACACAACTTTTGTAAATTATTTCCTCCCGCGAGCTACTATTTTATGCATCACAAAATGAGTTTTCTTAGCGCTCGTAAATCTCGTACTTGCCCCCCCTTCCCAAACCTGGTTTAAATAGTCCTTTGTTTACATGCAATCCCTTACTCTGCGGAAGGAGGCATTCGTAGTGCTGTGTGATTCCAACCAGCTGTTTCCCGCCTTGAAAGACATCCGATCAGCTGCAAATACACACGTACATGCAGAAAGAGAGAGAGAGAGGGAGGGAGACGGAGAGCGCCACACGCACATCGAGGGAACCCCATCAGCTGGAAGTAGAGTAACATTACAACTCGGAACACTTGGCTATATACATATGCACAGACGAGCAAAAAATATATCAGGAATTTTCGTTGTTGGGGAAAAACAAAACATTACACTACAGGACGGATCCGACGGATTTGCACGCACAAGAGGGGAGTGAGCAGCAACAACAGAAAATTACAACAATAATAAAGGAAGAAACGAGGATTCAAAACTGGAGAGAAAAGCATGGAGTATTTCATGGTACCAGCACAGAAGGTGCCTTCCTTACAACATTTTAGGAAAACGGAGAAAGAAGTGATCGGGGGTCTTTGTAGGTGTGTATGCGCTGATTTGTGGCACCCTTTAAAGACGAGCCATTTTTGTTAATTACCTGCGTATTGTGCTTTTCTTACCAGCAAAAGCGGTGTTGGTCTGCCAACGTGCTTGATTGGATTTGTATGTTATTGTGTACACCAGTATACCCCTGGAGTGGGACCGATATAACTGTGGTTAAGACTGGGTTAATTGTACTAATTAGATGCTGCACTGTTTGCTACTATTAGGGGACGCGATGTATTACCGTTACCTTGTCAATTTCTTTGTGAAATCGATACATTTTGTGTGTAACAAACATAAACCACGTGGTCTGATCCTACACCACGCTGTTGCCCCGTCGCGAGGCTCCAGGGGAAAGCTGTTTGATCATATCTTTTCCAAAAATACAATCTTGTACCTCGCAGGTTTTTCTTCATTTTTGAATTAATTACGAAAACCGATAGGGGCTTAGACGAGCCTCTTCCACGTGCTGCGTGGTAATGTTGCAACTGCTATTAGTCCGAGCATTGTGGCTTCGGGATTAGCCTACTGTTTCGCTAAACGGGGTTGAGCGGGCTGAAGTTCTTGTGGGCAAATGCGGCCATGCTTGTGGCGTTTGCAGAGTGGTGTGGGCTCGTGCGTCGTCTCGCTTTTCACATCCTGTTTATTTCCACCTAGAATTTGATTTCGCGGTGGGGGGAAATCACATAAATGCTGTGCGTACGGTTAGAAAATTCCGCAAATGTGGGTTTTCCTTGGTTTTTATTTCGGCGTGCTCGCCGTGTTGCACTGCGTCCATTATCCCCGCAGCTCTGCCATGCTGCCGCATGGACAGGCGTAGAGGAAGCCGAGTCGCATTGTTCTAATGGCGGAGAGCTCGACTGTGATATTTTTTTTATTTAAAGCGCAAATGCAGAATTGTCTAACTGATCTTAAGCTACGGACACTTGTTTTTTCCCCAATCGATTCCGTGCGAGGTTATGGTATTTGGCAACCGAGAGGTAATTATAAAGTGGTCTTTTAATGAAAAGGGGGTGTGTATTGTAAAACAGGCCCGTCAATGCGTCTGCAACCTCTCCTCTGGAAGGAGGCGGAGGGATCGGAGGCCATTCAAGTGCACGCAGTCTGGGAAACGTAGTCCCTCACTTGAATGTAGCGAATGGGATCTTGGGAATTGGAGGATATTGCGGGGACCTGGCGATCAAGTCAAAATAACTTGGTATTATAAATAAGCGATCGTTTCGATTGAGCGCTTTTTAAAAAAAATATAATTTTAATTCGTTAATTCGACTACCAGAACTATCTGCCTTCATGTAAACGATATGTCCATGTACTACACAACCGCCCCGCAGAAGTGTATGTCTCAGCTGACAAAGAACAAGTGACAAAGGGCAATGGACCGACCTGAAGCAAACGATTCGGATAATTTTGTTATGCAGCCGGATATTGTAAATTTCATGCAAGTAGTGCTTATGCCCGTAATCTTAAGATATATGTGTAACACCAAGCACAGTATTCAACATCCTAAATGTAAGGTAACAGTTTATTGAATAAGAATTCATTAGTTACCTTGAGGTATTTTCTTATTGTGTGCAGTTTTTTTTTTTGGTTTTCTTTTTTTTTTTTTTTGCGTCAATGGTTGCATTTATGCATACTCTTCTGAAAGAATAGTTATACACCAATAGCAGTGGCAAGAAATACAATGTAACAATTTTAGATTTTTAGCCTACGAATAGTTTGGCCATCATTCTTTGTCTCAAAATGATCAAATCTCAGATTTAAGGAGCTACCTGGCTTGGTTCTCAAGCTGTTTCGTGTTTAGTGCACCTGAGAAAATGACAGCTTTGCCTCCCATGCGCTCAGAATGGGTGCTTTGTTTCGTCTGATTTCGACACCTGACCTGGATTGGCAGTCTATTCTGAATATGTGGCCTACAGTTTCCCTGTGAAGATTTCTTGAAATCTAATTTAGTTCACCAGAACCCCTGGTGCATGTCTCCCATGAGATCCTCTGTGATTCTGCTGCAGGGATGGGGGTTCACTGTTCCACTCTGGTAAATACACGGCTAAAAGCACAGCACGTGTAAAGAACTCTGCTTCTGCTAAGAATTGAACTGAAACGACGAAACCAATCCACATCGTCAGATCAAACAACCACCCATTTTTAATTTCCCGCTTGAATTCCACTGATCTTCCCATTGCGAATTACTGGACAAAACGCTGACATCTCACAGGTAGCATTGCGGTTTATATTTTGTCTTGAGTGTTTCTGAGAGAGAGAGAGGGAGAGAGGGACAACTTGCCGGAGGAAAATTGGATTGTGAAACGCTGTGGTATTTGCCGAGGGTGACAGGCGGTCCGTTCTGGCTGCGGAACTCGCAGTTCTGGCGCTATAAAACGTCCTTTGGTTGTGGAACTGGATCCCGGTCGGTGCTGATTGGATGGATCCCGGTCGGTGCTGATTGGATGGTGGGCCCGGCAGTTGCCGCACGAGCAGCCGCTCCGTTCGATCGCTGCGCTCGTGGTCAAGATGCGCAGACGCCATTGCAGCCTGCGCAGCTGGGCCTGGGCGACTGCAGGGGAGGAAGCGGCGGCGAGGGGCTCCCACGTGTTTCCTGGGACGTTCCCGCTAGCCACTGTTCCGAATCGACAGAGGACGTTGCCGGGATGGGACAGGCTTTACAAATTATTGACATCTCAAATTTCAGTTGTGAGGGGGTTGGGCCAAAGCAGTGAAAGAAGTCATGTGCACAAACTTAATAAATTGTTAGTGTGGGTCCCCAGTTTCACCCCAGTAAACAAGGTGGTTCTAGTCTTTACTCTTTACGTCAGCGAGTTGCCCTTCACCTGTGTTTTCGTGCTGGTGCCAACATGGCTGTTTTATAGCCATTTTCCCCCAGCTGTGTTTATTTCATTGCTCTGAGTCTGTAAGGCACAGATCCCTGGGATTGAAAGCTCTGACCTGTGGAATGCTGTCAGTTTCTCTTCTCGCCCCCCTCCCCCCATCTCTGTTCCTCTCTCTCTCTCTTTCTCTTTCTTTCCTTGTTGGTGTGGAATGTCCAATTAGTCATGTTTATTCCAATAGGGAAGTGTTGCTACCTTTTTGGACTGTACGGTTGTGCCACCCCCCACCCACGCACGTCGAAGGGAATTTAGATTTTTCAGAAGAAAGTAACCTTCCTGCTTGAGTGTAACTGCAAGGCTTCAGTCGGGAGAAGACGTGACTCACACAGCATCAGTTCGCCATTTGTCCTGGGGGTGATTATCCTTAATGATCCTGCTTCCTGCCTTCTGCAGGTGGGGAGGGGTGAAGGGGGGGGGGGGTTGCTTGCTGTGGCCCCTGTATGTAGGCTGCGAGGAAGCAACCACCCCACCCCCCCAAGTCCCCCTCCCCCTTTTTTGTGTGGAGGTCTGGAGCATTGTTCCCCATGTTTGCTCTGAAAACAGCTGAGCATTCACTGATAAGAAGCTAGCTGTTTGGGGCTAACAGCTAATGCCATGGTGCTGATCTCCCATGAGGTGTGCATCCAATTAATATACAAGCTTCATACTGTCTTACCATATATTCCACTGTCATCACCACCACTGTCCCCAGACTCTCCCCATTATAGACTCGTGTACGTGCGCGCACACACACTCACACACACTCACACACTTACACACAGATAGATAGATGTCATTTTGGGTCTGTGTAATGTATCCCTTTTAAAAACATTTCTCCAAAAAAAATGCCAATGAACACGGCGCTGGGTTTCTTTCTGTCACCGTTTGAAAGCGGATTCGACGAACACGCAGAGGAAAGTCCTCGTTTTTGTGATGCAGAGCATTCCGGGACTCTGAGCGGGACTGGAACCCCCGGGACACCGGATCGGAACTCCAGGGCGTTCCGCGACGTGATGTAATCGCGCCGCAGACCGTGATTGGGGGATTTACCGTGAAACCACGGGCACTGTACGCCGCTCGTGTCTCCGCAGAGAACTTTCCACTTGTTACTCACCGCTCTGAAAAAAAAAAAAAAGAAACACGAGTGAAAGTGCTTGTTTTGCCCCACACAGCGCCGTCTGCCTGTGCTTCGGCCGTCTCAGGGGAAACTGCTTCTGCTTCCGCTTTCATTTTGTGTGTGTGACCTGGCCTTCTGAGAAGTGCGTTTTTTTTTTTTTTTGCACGCGTTCTCGGTTTGTGTTGGGCAGTGGCACTGGATGCGTGGCCTGTCTACGCAACATTCCGCACCGATCAGCATCTCTTCATGTGATTAAAGTGGAATTCACTCTTAGTTAAAACAGGAAGTCGGCGTCTGACTTCCCGCGTCTGACTTCCTGTTTTTGGCTGTAGTTGATTTTAACCCGGACTCCTTTGTGTGTCCCTCCCCCCGCCCCCCCCCCCCCCCGCAGTCTGGCGAACATCCCGCTGACCCCGGAGACCGCGCGCGACCAGGAGCGCCGTATCGGCGGGAGATCGCCAACAGCAACGAGCGGCGGCGCATGCAGAGCATCAACGCCGGCTTCCAGTCCCTCAAGACCCTCATCCCGCACAGCGACGGGGAGAAGCTCAGCAAGGTGGGGCCCTCACCCATACTGCGAGTGCGTGCGTGTCTGTGTCTGTGTGTGTGTGTGTGTGTGTGTGTGTGTGTGTGTGCGCGTGCGTGCGTGTTTGTGTTTGTGTGTATGCCGACCCACCAAGCTGTAATGCGTACATACCCGCCATCCAAATACAGACAGGTGACAAATTAAAGGAAAAACCTGAATAAATGAGTGGAGCTTCGGTCACAAAGGCTGCTCAGCTGGCCAGAGTTTCAGTACGAACAGTGACTAAAGTGACATCAGCATTTACATCTACGGGAAAGACGTCGGCGAATAGGGTCGGAAACTGTGGAGGAAAGCTCACATTCGATGACCGTGATGCTCGTGCACTAGTGTGACATGTAAGGAATTACAGTACGGAAGGGCAACTCTTGCTCAGGTGACTGGGAATGTCAGTGCAGGGTGTGATCAGACTGTAAGCAAGAACAGTCTTTTGACATCTACAGGAGGATATTAAAGTAGGGGTTGCAGTGCATAAACTCCTCATTACAAAGATTTTAGGACCCGATTGAAATCAAAACGCCAAATGATGGAATATCTTTTGGAAGAATGGGGTTCCATCCCTCCAGTAGAGTTCCAGAGACTTTTAGAATCTGTGCCATGGCACACCTTACTAGGACACTATGCTGGCTTTTCCTTTAATTTATCATTCATCTATATACATTTATTTAAATATATAAATTGAATGCCCCCTTCCCCCTCCCCCACAGGCAGCCATTTTGCAGCAGACGGCAGAGTACATCTTCTCCCTGGAGCAGGAGAAGACCCGGCTACTGCAGCAGAACACACAACTCAAGCGCTTCATCCAGGTAAGACGTGTGACACGCCTCCCCCCCCCCCCCCCCCCCCATCCCGCCCTGTGGTGGCCCCCTGCTCACTGGGAGGGTATGTCAGGGTTTCTGTGGTCCTTGGAAGATCCTTGAAATTATCCAGCTTTGCATAAATAAAATCACACGCTTCCATCTTGACATAAAGGGGTGTACTTTGCTTTGTTGGCGGAAAGATTTTTGGCGATGGCTTCTGGTCCATGCTCTGCATGATAAGATATTCCTTTAGAACAGGGATCTGAAGCAACCTGGGAGGGCTGCAGTGTTTGATGGTTTTTGGTGTGTTCCTGCACTAAAGTGCTTAACTTGCCGTTGATTGGCCGAAGAGTCCGCGCGTCTATATACCGCGATTGGCTGCTGACTGGAAGGAAAAGGCAGAAACCTGCTGACTCTGCAGCCTGTAGAACCTGACCTTGGGCCCGGCTCCACATCAGGCTCTGAATGGCTGGGGTTTGGATTGGGGCTGAGACCTGGTCCTGAGAGGGATTATACTGCTCTGCTGTATTCTCCCTCCCTAGGTCAGTTTCACACTCTCTCTCTCTCTCTATCGCTCACTCTCTCGCTCCCCCCTCCCCGTCTTTCTCTCCGGCAGGAGTTCAGCGGCTCCTCACCAAAGAGGAGGCGCACGGAGGAGAAGGACGAGGGGATCGGGTCCCCGGACATCCTGGAGGAGGAGAAGGTGGAGGACATTCGTCGCGAGATGATCGAGCTCCGGCAGCAGCTGGATAAGGAGCGCTCGGTCCGCATGATGCTGGAGGACCAGGTGAGGGGGGGGGGAGAGGTGGGGGGGGGGGGGGGGGGTTCAGTGTATGTGGTGCAGGAGTACCAGGTGATGGTGGATCATGGGGGGTTCAGGTGAGGGGGAGGGGAGAGGTGGGGGGGGGGGGTTTCAGTGTATGTGGTGCAGGAGTACCAGGGCAAGGCGGGCCATGGGGGGTTCAGCTGAGGAGGGTGGAGGAGAGACATGGGGGGGGGGGGGGAGTGTTCAGTGTATGTGGTGCTGGACCACCAGGTGAGGATGAGGGAGGGGTCATGGCTAAGGGAGGGGGCTGCACTGGGGTTTGATGATCCAGAACAAATGGGAAAGAGGGGAGAGGTGACAAACAGGTCAGTGAAGGTCAGTGGGTGGTGAGGGGGGGAGGTGTGGTTGGGGCCACAAACGACTGTTTTGGCAATGCTGCTCAGATTCAGATCTCTGAGGGGAGAACATCGCGGCATTTGGAGAGGAGTGAGCCGTCCTGTTTTTAGGACAGTCACGTCTCATGTTTCCCCTGCGATCTCCGTCCAGCCCAGGGGCTGAGCCCGGAGCTGAGACCTCTCGTTCTTCCACACCTGCGATCTTGACGTGGTATTTCGGGTGATTTCTGAGCGACTGAGCGCAGGGTGGGCTCTTCGCCTCGGTTCAGTGCGTAACCCGAGCAGGTGTGCGGTGTAGGTCAGCCCGGGGCTAGGACGGGTCTGTTGCTCCCGCCCTGCAGAACGTAAGCAGGTGTGTGTGTGTGGATCTGTTCAGGTGTGCTGCACATTTTAATGTGATACAGCCAGCCTGCTAATGACTCCACAATCGGAAAAGAATCGTATTAAACAAAAAGAAAGGAAGAAGAAAGAAATTCATATCCAGCAGTGTGATCAGAGGGAAATGCTCGTCCAGGCTCTTGTTGATTTTCTGCCCTGTTGCTCTCTCTGGAGAAGACACAGCAGGACGTTCTCTGAGCTGAGCTGCCTCTGAATCAAGGCTTCCCCAGTGAAACTGGCTGAATTTATTTTTATTACATTTCATACTTTTGTGAATCTGAATTTCCTTTTTTGGTGAACTTTTCAGTTTATGGGCTGCGTGCTGCGTGCGTATGTGTGTGTGTGTGTGTACTGGGTGTGTGTCTATTACAACATTGAACATTTAAATCCAGGTGAGGTACTGCAGTTAAATCAAAAACTTTTTCTATGTCCAGCTTTAATGAATGGTTAGCATGTAATATGAAACATAATCACTTTGTTGTGTGTGTGTGTGTGTGTGTGTGTGTGTGTGCAGATCCGGTCTCTGGACGCTCACCTGTACCCTGAGAAGCTGAAGGTGATCGCGCAGCAGGTGCAGGAGCAGCATGCGCAGACGCAGTCTCTGCTCCGACTGCAGCAGCAGCACGAACAGCTGGAGAGGGAGTCCTCCCGCAGCCCAAAGGTAACGCACACACACGCACCATACACACACACACACACACACGCACGCACCATACACACACGCACACGCAAATAAAAGCAAAAGGCTCTCATTGCAAGCCTGGTTCATGTCCACCAGTGTGGGATCCCGACCACAGCAACTGAACAGTCACATTTGCAAGCACTCGCACTGCGCTGAACTGTCAGAGCAGTGTCGCATCTGTCCACTAGAGGGCAGTTTCTGGCACAATGACAATGGTGTCACAAAAGTTTAAGGACTCATTTATCCCTGCCTCCTTACCTTTGGCAAGCTACTTTTATCACAGCCTTGTAACAGTTGTCTTTTCTTCCAGGAAGTCTTATTGTCTTATTTTTAAAAAAAAAAATGTATTTCTTTATTGTGCTGTCCTCCTTGCCAGATCTATTCTGTAAAATAGATTCTGTTTCTCAATGGGATTTTCTTGGGGGGGAAAAAAACTCTTAAGTATGACGGCTCCTCCTTCCTCCCCCGCCAGGTGCTAGCCCCTGCCACCCCCCCAGCCCCCACCCACCACGCTACGGTCATCGTTCCCGCACCAGCCTTGCCGCCGCAGCCCCATCACGTCACCGTGGTAACCATGGGCCCGACCTCCGTCATCAACACAGTGTCCACGTCGCGCCAGAACCTGGACACCATTGTGCAGGTGTGTGTGTGTGTGTGTGTGTGTGTGTCTGGAAAACTGTCAGACAGCCCAACTTTGCAAAAGGGGGGGCCTAGCAGGATTGTGTGTTTTTTGATAATAAAAATGTAAAATAATTTTTGTATGTTATTATACATAATTATGCAAAGATTAAAAGCAATGTGGTGCTTTCAGTCTAAACTAACACTATGGCACGGACTCTCAGCCACGCCCACAGAATCCTGGGCGTGTCATTGGTTAGTTTTCAGGAACCCGCTGCGTTGTTGGCGTCCCCTTGCACACCAGGTGGCGCTGCTGCGTTTTGACCGCGCTCTCTGTCTCTCTGTCGCCCTCTCCCATTGGCCCAGGCCATCCAGCACATCGAGGGCACGCAGGAGAAGGTGGGCGGGGCCGAGGACGAGCAGCGCCGGGCGGTGATCGTCACGCCCAGCCGGCTGCCGCAGGAGTCCGCCGACTCGGACACCGGCTCTGAGGACCCAGAGGACTGTACACTGCCCTGATCCGCCTGCCAGGGAGCGGGAGGGGGGGGGGGGGGGAGGGGGGGAGGGACTCCCATGCACATATACACACACACACACATACAGACATGCACACACACGCACACACACACACACACATACAGACATGCACACACACGCACACACACACACACACATACAGACATGCACACACACGTACACATACACACACACACACAGACATGCACACACATGCACACACACATATACACACACACATACACATACACACACACACACAGACACACACACACGCATGCACAGACACACATATACAGACATGCACACACACACACACACACACATATACAGACATGCACACACACGTACACACACACACACACACAGACATGCACACACACGCATGCACAGACACACATATACAGACATGCACACACACGTACACATACACACATATACAGACATGCACACACACGTACACATACACACACACACAGACATGCACACACACGCATGCACAGACAAGCATATACAGACATGCACACACACGTACACATACACACATATACAGACATGCACACACACGTACACATACACACACACACAGACATGCACACACACGCATGCACATACACACATATACAGACATGCACACACGCATGCACATACACATACACACACACACAGACATGCACATACGCACATACACACACAAACACGCATGCACATACACATACACACGCACACACACACACATACACACACGCACACATATATACACACGCATGCGCATACACACACGCACACACACGCATGCACATACACTTATACATACCAGACCTGGGTCAAATACTTATTTGTTTTGGATTCAAATACTTTTCTATGCTTTACTGATCTCTCTGTTGTATTGGAACCAATGAATTACTCTCAAAAAAAAGTGCAAACCCCACCTTCTGGTCATATTTGCAGGCTCAATTACACCAGGCAAGATCAATAGAGCACAGAAAAGTATTTGAATCCAGAACAAATACGTATTTGATACATACACACACACGCATACACACAGGCTCACATGGACACACACACACACTAATATACATACACGTGTACACACACATACACACATGTACACATTTGAGCATGCATGCACACACATACACATCCATGCACGCACACGCGCGCACACACACACACACACACACACACACGAATAAGCTGAAAAAACTGACATCCGGATTGCGAACCAGACACACTCACACCCATTTGCGCACACACACACGCGCTCTCTCTGTCCTTGCTCTCTTGCTCTCTGTCTCTCGTTCTTTTTTTTCTCTCATCTCCCTCTCTTGGGGAAATGAGGATAACAGTCACCTACATCCAGAAGACGTGCATGCGGAGGTCTAATGCCCGCCACTACACCCCCCCCACCACCCCCCCCCCCCCCACCCCCCCCCGCACCGCGCCCCTCCCACCCCCCCGCTGAGGAGATCTGCTGGTGTCAGACCCCCGGCGTGGGACACCCCACACTCACAGGTGCAGGGGGGGGGCACCCCAAAACCCCAAATCCATCTGCCGCACCGCTTGCCAACCCCCCCCCCCCCCCCCCCAAAAAGTCAAAATTCTCCTTTTTTTATATGATATATTTACGCGTATATTTCTGTCTTTCACTCTTTATCTGTATTCGGTTCGTTTGTTTGTTATCATGTCCAAAAAGGCTTCGTTTAGCTTGACACTGTGAGCGTTTGAAACGTAACAAAAAAATCAAAAAATGGTTTCCACCCTCCTGGCTTCTGACTTAGAGGAAATGTGTCTGGTTGGAGGAGAGCGTTGGTGTGGGCGTGGCTCCGGGGGGCGCTGGATTTAAAGATGGGAAGGGGGGGAGGAGGGAGGAGGGGGCATATGATCACAGAGCGGAGGGGAGGGGGGTGGGGGAGAGTGCGCTTACTGTTTCTCTCTCTCTCTGGGTGGGGAGACCCCCGGCAGAGCTAGCGCCCCTGTTTACACGCTTCTGAACCTGCCGCGCCCCCCGAGCTGCCCGGCCGGCCGACCTCTCTGAGCGCCGCCGCCGCCGCGCGCGCGCGGGCCGTCCTGAGATCGTCCTGGACCCCGCCGCTCCTGCGCCACCTGCTCCTTTTCTGTTACCTTGTTGTTGTTGTTGTTGTTTTTTTTTTAAATTGTGCGGATCGTTATCGCCGTCTTTGCATCGTGTTGAATAAGCTAACCTCTTCCTGCCTCTTTACTTTCCCTGCGCTTACTTTCTTTTGTACATTTTTTTTTCTCGTCCTAAACGGTTTCTCCGTTTTATCTGTGCGTGCGTGCGTGCGTGCGTGCGAGCGTGCGTGCGTGCGAGCGTGTTTTACGGTCGGCGTAACTGGAATCGGCCTCTCTATGCATTTTACGCCGTGCGGTGATTTGCTGCGGCGTTGCGTGAGCTGCTTTGTTCTTAAATGTTTATAGTGAATGAGTTTGCGTGAGTAACGCTGCTGGGTGTGGCCCCTGGCCCTGCTGGGAGTGGCCCCTGGCCCTGCTGGGAGTGGCCCCTGGCCCTGCTGGGTGTGGCCCCTGGCCCTGCTGGGTGTGGCCCCTGGCCCTGCTGGGAGTGGCCCCTGGCCCTGCTGGGTGTGGCCCCTGGCCCTGCTTGGTGTGGCCCCTGGCCCTGCTGGGTGTGGCCCCTGGCCCTGCTGGGAGTGGCCCCTGGCCGTGCGTGGAGCCCGAGTGAGCGAGGCTGCACGTGCGTGTGCTTCGAGCCGCTTCGAAACGAGCGGTTTTAGGGGGGCGGAGTTTAGCGTACACGCACAACACGCCGTGGAAGCAGACTGATGCGCTTCACGCAGTGCTCTTGCCTGGGGGGTGTGGCCTATTGATGGACTGCAGAGAGCCCTCCCCTCAACGCAGGGGACTGCAGACAGTACTTAACACAGACTGGGTGGGGGGTGTACTGAAATACACAGGGTCCTCTCCTATCGGGGGGGGGTACAGAGCACTTGGGCGAAGGGGGGGGGGGGGCACATGTCCACATACTGTTCTGTACTTTTTAAATTGGCCTCTTTCCCTCCCAAATGTGGCTCAATATGACTATATTTCCATCAATTTTTACTTCTTGTTCTGATTATGTTCATGGGGGGGGGGGGGGGATAGCCAGGACAGATGAACAGACTGATGGAGGGGAGGGGACATGAAACATTCCAGATTAATGTTTTTTGCTTCTTTTTTGATGTAAATTTTAAGCTAAGCTCCTGAACCCCCCCCCCACACACACACACACACGGTGACAGTGACAGAATTTTTGCCAGTAATACGTGGCCATCATCAGTACAATGTGTCCGTTATAGAAGGAATGTCTGAACTCTCTGGTCATTTGGCAACCCTCCCCCCCCCCCCCCCCCCCCCGAAAAGGCATGCCTGTCAGACAGGTGACTTCCCGTGTGTGTGGGGTCAGCAGGGGTCACGGCGAGGTCGAGCGGAAGGGGTCTGCTGTACCGGCTCACGTTCAGGGCATTTGCAGCTGTTTCAAACCGACAGGAGAAGAGCAACAGCGCGCTGGAATATGTTTTTATTTGTTGGTGGGGTGTCGTGGTTTTAGATGCTTAGGATCTCCTGTACCTTTTAAAAAAAAAAAAGTTAAAAAAAATGTTTTTATCCATGTTTTTAAAAAAAAGCATTTCCTCTAATGAAGCCATGGGGTTGTTCTCTTGTTATAAAAAAAGTTTTTATTTTTTAATGTTTGCCTTTTTTTCTACAATTCAGATATCCTTGTAAGAAACATCAAAAAACATATCAGTGTTTCTTTTCTTCTTTTTTTGGTATGTGAAGGGTTGAATGGGGGTATGGTGGGGTGGGGGGGGGGGGGGATGATGAAGCTGAAGCACTTACTGTAATTTTAGTGGAGAAGCAGATCCTTTTTTTTTCTTATTAAGAGAAAGGACCCTTCCACTACGAAGCTCTTTTCTGCTGCGACTTAGAACCGAACAGCTGTGTCAGACTCCTCTGCCCTGACCTCCCCCTCTCTCTCTCTCTCTCTCTCTCTCTCTCTCTGCCCCTGTGTCTGTCACCTTCCTTTTTTTATTTTGTTTGTTTTTAATTTCTGTCGGTCAGAGTGTCTGCCCTCATGATCATTGAAGCTACTATATTTTGTTTAAAAAAAAAATGTTAAAAAAAAAAACCTGGGGGGAAGAGGCGTGTGCCTTTGTAAAGAAAGAATAATAAAGTTTGTACTTTGTTTTTTACAACTTCTGTTTCCCTGCTTCACTTATTATCTGTTCTTTTTACTGAATACAATTCAAAATGCGTTTTGTAACTAATATTGGTAATTTATCCAGTGGTTGAACTGGGCTAAACTAATCTGAAACGTTGGTCTTTGGTTTCTTTGTTTGTAATTCACCATGTTGTCCACTAGGTGGCCATTTCAGTACAGTGGGTCACTTACTTGCAGTGGGATTGATTTGACGGGTGACGGTCTGCTAATCTCCCCTGTGTTACTGTGGCCTTGGCTGTTATTCACTTGGACTGTGTCCCAATATGCCTCCTAACTACTGTGTCCTCAAAGTACAGTACGTACTGTCTACTGAGCATACTGCGTGCTGTATAGTGCGTACGTTTTTGTACGTGATGGGCAGTATGGTAAAAGGATCCTCCCTACTGTCTTCCTACGTTCTATGGAAGTGTCGTAAGACATTCCGCCCTTGCATGGCTATGCTCACGTTTCGTCGTCGTTCAAGGAAAACATCAGTGAAGCTGCGCCTGGTTTTTAAAGCAAAGCTGCGCATTATATTTATGGTACCAAAAAAAAAATGACTGCGTTTCTGAAAAGTATGCTTCTGAATACGCTCAGCAAAAACCCTGAAAATAAGCACGTGTCTTCGTTGGATTTTAAGTACACTACATATAGAATTTCACCTGCTTAACTTCTACATCCAGTGTACTCAACCGTACTCAACAGTAGGCGACTGTGCGATTTGGACGCGGCCCTGCTTTGTGAAGGTCCTGTATGAGAAGGGCCGGGCTGGTCTGTGTTCACCCCTGCGTCCTCTCCGTGCTTTTGCTCCCTCCTTTAAAATTCCCTCCATCGCTCGCCTCAGTGCCCTGACGGTCGGGTCTGCTCGCAAGTGTCATCCTCTCATTGGCTGCAGCTGTAGCCCCTCGTCTGACCCCCCCCCCCCCCCCCCCCCCTTCCGCGACTTCCCTCCAGCGCCCCGACGTCAGCCGCGTAGTGCCACGCGACAGGGAGGCAGGGCGCTATATTAAGCCTCCACGCCATCAGAGCAGAGTGCGGCCCGCGAGTGTGTAAAAAATACCACCATGACTACGGCAAGTGGCATGCGGCAGGTGACCCTCCTCCCCTCTCTCTCTCTCTCTCTCTCTCTCTCTCTCTAACCCTCTAACCCTCGCTCTCTCTCTCTCTCTCTCTCTCTAACTCTCTAACTCTCTCTCTCTCTCTCTCTCTCTCTCTAACCCTCTCTCTCTCTCTCTCTCTCTCTCTCTAACTCTCTCTCTCTCTCTCTCTCTCTCTAACTCTCTCAACCCTCTCTCTCTCTCTCTCTAACTCTCTTAACTCTCTAACCCTCTCTCTCTCTCTCTAACTCTCTCTCTCTCTCTCTCTCTAACTCTAACTCTCTCCCCCTCTCTCTCTCTCTCTCTAACTCTCTCTAACCCTCTCTCTCTCTCTAACTCTAACTCTAACCCTCTCGCTCTCTCTCTCTCTCTCTCCCCCTCTCTCTCTCTCTCTCTCTCTCTAACTCTCTCTAACTCTCTCCCCCCTCTCTCTCTCTCTCTCTCTCTCTCTCTCTCTCTCTCTCTCGTCTCCTCCCCCTCTCTCTCTCTAACTTTCTAACCTTCTGCTTCTCTCTGGCCCCCCTCTCTTTCTCGAACCCTCTAACTCTGGTTCTCTGTGGCTCTCTCTAACGCACTAACCTTCTGGCTCTCTCTGTCTCTATCTTTCTCTCTCTCTCTCTCTCTTTAACTTTCTGGCTCTCTCTGTTGGGTGGTACAATGCTCTGGGTGGACATTTTGTGTCAGCACTATGAGAGCACCCTGGGAACTGCGTGTATGTGCACACATGATTGAAGATTTGGAACAGCGCAAAAACTCCTTCCTCTGGGATTCCCTGCTCTGACTCTCCAATCTGTGAAGATCTGTTGGGGGTTAAAGGTCAACCGCTGTGGTTAAATTTAGCAGCTGATTCCAGAGATACCTCTGAGTCGGCACCAGAGAGGGCCCCCTCTCAGAGGCAGACACCATGGCAACGCAGGATTTGGAGGGGGGGGGGGGGCAGACATTGGGTGAAAGGCAGGAATACACCCTGGACAGGTCACCAATCCATTCCAGGGCTCACTCACCGTTATGTAACTAAAGGGTACCTCGTGCTCAACATTCACCTGCAAACTAGATAGTATCCAGCACTATATCAAGCCTGGTCTTTGAAAACCCCTAGAGTTTCTGCATGGTACTACACAACCTGGCTAGCTAACCCACACAGCGACTGCTCTCTGTGTTAACAAACACTTCCTAATGTCTGTGTGGAGTCTACCATTTGCTAATTTCCATTTATGCCCTCCTTTGTTCTGCTGACAGGAGCACGAATGCTCATAATTGCGCGTTCACGAGAGTCACCATCTTGTGCAAGGGGTTGTCCCTGAACTGAGCGAGCCAAATTTAAGAGAGGGGTAGTGGCTGTTGCAGCCCTTCGATGCTCCCTCAATAATGAGGCAATCACACTGCTGGCTTAAATGTCAGTGTTGACCCAGCATGCATTGCGTCGATTAACACTGTTACCAGAGTCGTTAAAGCACGGCAGAGCTGACCACATTCAAGTGTAATTTGACTGCCTTGTCATACCTTTTCAAATGACAATTATCACAGTCGTCACACCGTTGTCTTGTTTAAAAACAAGCGTCTCAAACGATGCAAATTCCATCGATTAAAGTGTACTGGTAACAGCATCCTGAATTGCAGTAATCCTTATTCGTAAGGCAAATGTCACGGTTCAAGGTGGTCCACTGTGCCCAACTGCTATATTAGTGTTATTATAGAGCGATATTCTTTTAAGTGGTGATGATTTATAGCTGATAATTAATTCTTTGTGCATTCCGATCAGGGTCGTCGGAGCAGACCAAAAGCACGTCCCACACCTGAAGCTTCTCATGCTCCCTGTCGCCTCGACGCCTGCCCTGCTTGTGAGAGGCCCTTATGACAGTAACACTTATAATTCGGAGTAACTCAGAACAGAGGGGGAGTGATTAGGAGGTGAATTGGGACCAGGGGAACCTGCGGTCTCTCTTGTAGTTCCCCTTTAATCCCTTTTATGAATTTAATGGCCTCAATCAAATCCATGCCACCAAGGCAATTTAGAGACTCCAGATAACTTAACCTGCAAGGTTTTTTTTGGATTGTGGGAGGAAACTGGAGTACCAGGAGGAAACCCACAGCGACGCAGGGAGAGCATGCAAACCCCACACAGAAAGGATTTCAGCCAGGATTTGAAGTTAGTACCTTCCTGCTGTGAGGAAACTGCAACTCACTGCTCCACTGAGCTGCTCTGGTTCCTCCCAAGGGATCTTCCTTTATGCATCTAGGGCAGTGGTCTCCAACCCTGGTCCTGGAGAGCTACAGGGTCTGCTGGTTTTTGTTTTCACCTTAAAATCAGCACCCAGTTGAGACCCAAGCCTCCAGGAGAGTTGAGCAAACTGTGTAATCAACTGCTCTAATTGATTCATGAAGGGCAGAGTCACTATGAAACCCAGCAGACCCTGTGGCTGTCCAGGACCAGGGTTGGAGACCGCTGATCTGGGGCAAGGGTGTCCTATTCTTAATCACAAAGGGCTGGCGAAAACACCTGATTGGGCTAATTAACTAATCACGGTCTGCAGTCGTGCCCTTGATAAGTAGAATCAGGTGTCCTGGGGCTGGCTAAAAACGAAACCCTGCGCCCACACCAGCCCTTTTTAGGTAGGCCTGGACGCCCCGGATCTGTAGAGTTTTACCTCGCCGCCGCTGCCTTCGGTGAGCTTTCCTGTGCTTCCGCAGGGTTCCTGGGGAGGGAGGTAAGGTTTGGAGTGAATGTGCATCCTGACAGATTGTTTGTGAAATGTCCAATGCAAGTGCATTTTGATTTGATTTGATCTGAAATGCCCTCTGTGGACTGTGTTATGCATCAGAGGGCCTGGATCCAGGAACAATGAAAGGCAAACTAGGGTGATTTTTATTTTGTTTATTTATTTATTTTAAATTTGGGTTTTTTTTTTTGTATTTCTTTCTTGTTGGTTTGTCTCACAATTTGCCTGAGTACCTTTTGGTTATGTTTGCCCCCTGTCTCTCTTCCCCCACCTCAGCCCCCTCCCTTTATCAAAAGGGTTTGGTGACTGTCACAGCTGTTTGCATTCACAGTTGGGCAGTTGGGGAGGTGTCAAAAAATTGTTCCCCTACCATCAACTGTGTTCAGACTTTACACACACACACACACACACACACAGATCTCAGACTGAAATAATCTGAGACAGTTAGAGCAAGAAATGTGTTCATGTGGCGCGCACACAATTCTTATTTGGTGGACATATCTGCATCATGCCATTTTTAATTTACCAAAGAAATTTATGTTCTCTGTTTTGAAATGGGACAAGAATTACAGTGCCTGTGATGAAATGAGGAGGGGGGGGGGTTCATTTCAATGGATAAATATTCGCCTGTAAAAGGGTTTTTCACCAGAAATTATCTCTCTCGTTTTAGCCACAAAATGGCACCAATCATAACTGTCACAAATAGAGTGGAGGCGGATTTTTAAGCAGTTTCTTGACCCCATGCAAGAAACACATTGATGTTTGAAATCTGCATGTCCTGACAGAACCAAGAACAAAGGCATACTACAGAAGGGATTAGGGCAAGGCACTATTAGATTATTAGTTTCTTATCTAGCTTTTTCTTATGTGCCCACTTGGCTGATTATGAAGTGCACATTCAAGGTACTTCTAGAAGTGGAAGAAAGCGAATGAAAAGAGATGTAGCTAAATTCTGGTCTGTATTCATTCAACATTTGTCTTTGACTTGTAAGTAAACGCAAGCATTATATTTTTTTCTTTGTAAGCTCAGTTAGTTTTAGTGATCGCCAAGTGAACCTGCCAAACTTGTGCTTGTGAAGATGGTGGAATCGTTCTTGATTTTTAATCGTGAGTCACCGTTGAGGGCGAAGTTTGACTGGTTCCCGGCCGCTGTCTCTGCGCGACACTGGTTTCAGTTTGAAACCGAACGTAAAGCGTTTCCTCCTCTTCCTCGTCTGACGTCAGCAGGCCCGGCTCCATCTCTAAAAGGAACAGACAGCTGCTCGGGACGCTTGGGTGCTGTAGCGCCAGAGCTGCTACAGAACTGCCCACCCCCCCCCCCCCCCCCCCCCCACCGGACCCCCGACTAGCCCCACCTCCCCCTGCGGAGCCAGTGCCACGCCCACCGCCCTCCCCCTCGCCCCCTCAAAAGCCCCGCCTCGACTTCCATGCCCTTTGACCTTTTCCACCTGGTATATATAGCCACTCTGACTGTCAGAGTTCTCCTGGCTGCCAAAATGAAGGGTATAATCTCCATCTGCTGCTTTCTGTCTCTGCTGGTCTTGGCCATAACAGGTGAGTTAATATCTTTTGCCGTGTTTATTGTACACACACACGCGTGTGTGTGTTTTTGCGTAGGACTGGGAGAAGCACTCGGGGAGGCGGGTGAGGTTAGGGTTTTGGGGCTGGCGTGCGTGGACGAGTGCTGGGGAGAGCACCCCTTGGTTTCTCGAGGTGAAAAGTCACTTCCTGTTGGAAGGGATCGATGGCAGGGGTCACGAGCACAGGGAGAACACGGGACAGAGGCAGAGGAGGACAGGGGCTCCTCCTCCACGCTTATTCTCATTGGCAGAATTACCGATAGCACAAATAGTTTTTTTTTTTTTTTTTTTCTTTCCTGTTTAAGAAATTCTCATTGTCGCAAAGACCCTTTTCCGAAAACAGGGCAAGCTTGTGACGGTGTCTGCCTACCCCCCTCACTGTGTGGACCCTGCGGCTGGGACACTGTGGGATTAGGGGGGGGAAACTGGGGGAGAGCTGGGCAGTGTTAGAGGGGAGGTGGCCTTCGGGTAGCGGTCACGCTGACTCCTGCCCGATGGCAGCTCCCGTAGCTCCGCGCCGCAGCGCTATTTAAAATCCGGGGTATGAAACAAGATGGCCGGCTGGGCCGGGCACGAGCCCGAAATATGCAGGCGCCCCCTACGTCCACTCGGGGGGCCTTTATATTTAAAGTTCAGGTGCATACGCTGCAGTTTGTGGCCTCTTTTTATTTTTAAAGTATGCACATGTATTCCTTTCTGAGAGGAGGCACACACACACACACACACACACAGTCTGTCCCATCTCTTTCTCTATGTGGTTGAAATATCAGATGTTTTTGGCATGAAGGGACCATGTAAGCTGTCCTGAAGCATGTCACCAGCTGATGGAAACCCCCACCCCCCCCCCCCCCCCCCCCCCCCCCCCCCCCCCCCCCACCTATGATCAGAGACTGTGAAATGGTAAAATGGTAAATGGACTGCATTTATATAGCGCTTTTATCCAAAGCGCTTTACAATTGATGCCTCTCATTCGCCAGAGCAGTTAGAGGTTAGGGGTTAGGTGTCTTGCTCAAGGACACTTCGACATGCCCAGGGTGGGGTTTGAACCGGCAACCCTCCGACTGCCAGACAATCGGTCTTACCTCCTGAGCTATATCGCCCCCATGAGAGAGAGCGATCGGAGCACAGCCCGGCTTGTCCGTCTGTCGGTCCGGCCTCTCTCTGCCCCTCGGCCTCGGTTCTCTGAGACTCTTTGAGCTTGGCGGCTGTTCCGCGACGTTTTTGATCTTAAACGACGGCGGGTTCAGACCTTTTCATTTCCTCCAGCTGCTCTACTGTGCGCAGGGGGACGTGTGCTAATGCCCTCGTGGGCGCCGCTGATTCGCGGGACCGCGGACACGCGAGCCCCGTTTGGGTGCTGGAACGCGTCCTGCTCGTCGGAATGCGCGGCACATGCGGAATTCGATGCGGGCATCTTTCGATGATTATCTCGCGGCCTGATTAGTCGGCCTCGCTGCTGGAAGGCGGCGCAGGCGTTTTTTTTTTTTGATCTCTCTCTCTCTCTCTCTCTCTCTCTCTCTCTCTTCCGCTGGCAGCGCTCGGCGTTACCCTTGTCCGCCCTTGGGATCCTTTCAGCCGCGGCCTGGTGCCTCATACCCAGGGCTGCCATCAGGTGCCTAAGATTGGAAAGCGAACCGTAACCTGACACCGTCGACCACTGTGCACGCCCCAACAAATACCCCCCCCCCCCCCCCCCCCCCCCAACCCACCCTTACCCTCACCCTCAGCACCTCCACCATTACCCCCCCCCCCCCCTTTCCCCAACCCCCACCTCCCCAGCCCCTACCCTTTAGAAACAGAGCACAGCTGCTCCCAGCCAGCACTGTCACAATCACAATTTATTCCCAGCCGCCAGCCTTATAAGGACATCCATTATCGCGACGGGAGGGTCCGCGAGGCCAGCCAAGCCCGCTCTATCAGTCCTGGCGTATCCGTTTGGTTTTGTCCATACAGCACAGTCCGCTTTTTTCAGTCGGTACATTGTGTATCCGTCAGTGCCCGGGCCTGCTACCTGAGATCGGTGTCAAGTGTTCGTTTACCGGTGTTGGTCTTTGCAAAGCACAATGCTGTGTTTTTACTGTAAGATATGATGATATTAATAAACTTTTATATAGTGCTTTCGGGAAAAAAATGACACAAGTAAAAACAGGAAAATGTAAAATATACAATAACATTCCAAGAAACATGTAATAAAATTAAAATGATAAAATTTAAAAAAGTAAAATAGTTCCTAAGGAAAAGTATGTTTATAGAGGTAGGACTTCAGATTTCTTTTAAAAATATCCAGAGATTTAAATGCCCTCAGATCCAAAATAAAAATTTAAAAAATCTTGTTTCACAGCCTGGGTACATATTAACTGAAATCTGCCTGTCAACAAATTTTAGTCCTAGATTGTAGGATGCACAATAAGAGGGAATCTGAGGGCTCTGAGGGGAACAGATTTTTTATTAAAAGATCATTTAAAGTCAAGCACAAATCCCCAAGAACCTTTAAAGACCCGTAAGAGAATCTTAAAATCAATTCTACAATCAACTGGCAGCCAATGTAATGATTTTAAAACTGAAGAGATATGTACAAATTTCCTAGTTCTAGTTAGTAACATTTTATTAATTACTTTGCCAGGAAAGCAAGTAAGCAAAGCATTACAATAATCCACACAACTAGTTGCATGCATCAATTTTTCAGGATCTTCTTAGGAAAGTTATAGGTATGACACTCTATATGCTATATGTATCTATCTTCTGCATAACAATGGAAATGTATCCTGTATTTGTGTATAATTGTCCCTAATGGCGTATTTATAGACAAAATAGGATGGGACCGGGGATTGTGCCCTGGGGCACACCGCATGTAATGCTGACTTGAGGGAGTATTACATAGTATTCATGACCCAACTGTGCCCCATTTTTTCAGCCTGGAAATGAGGCTTTATGCTCCACCATGTCAAATGCCACAATAAGGTTTATAAGTACCAAGACCAAAATATTTTTATTATCTAAATGAACTGTAATGTCATTTATAACTTTAATTAGAGCTGTATCAGTGCTGTGCTTTGTAAGAAAACCAGATTGGAATTTTTCAAAGAAAGAATTTGCCATTAAGTAATCAGAAAAACTGCTGGAAGACCACCTCCTCAAGGATTTTACTTAAATTCTATTGAAATTATTGAGAATGGAAAGGGGTGTTCTTTTTTAAGAAGGGGCCTAACTTTGGCAGTTTTGAAAGTGAATAGAAAAGTGCCAGACCGCAGGGTGTGGTTGATAATTCTCCAGAAAGGCAAGTATAGACTTTCTTGAAAATAACTGGTAGGGATGAGGTCAAGGGCACAAGTGTGTGATTTGAGACTGCTTACTACTTTCACAGATCGCCAGTGAGGTTAAAAAGGGCAAAAGAGCTCGATTTTGGCATAAACAATGCTTTGTTTATTGGAAATATCCAACCTTGTCAGCCATCTTGGCTCTGAACGCTGAAAATGCATCACACTTGGCTATGCAGAGTGATTCAGCCTGTGCTTTAGGAGAAGGACTTATTGTTCAACTGTTGAGAATGTGGGGCTTGTCTTTGTTGTTTGAGATCAAATTGGAAAAATATGCTTGCCTGTTTTGTTTTCCATTTACGCTCTGCCTTTTGACATTCTTTGAATGGCAATCTCTTTGTTTCTCCAAGGGAACCTGAATTTATTAGTAACTTTTTAAAAAACATTTTAGAGGGGCCACATGGTCAGTGCTGCTCTTAACCTCTTGCAAAACCAGTTAACAAAGTCTTTAACGGCAGGCAAGGGGAGGGGCTATTGCTTAAATTGTCAGCAGCATCAGAGCCAAGGTATGGTTCCCTTAATAGCGCAGTGTAATTAACCTCATTGCATGTTGAAACTGTTAAAAATAAATAAATAAAAATATCATAAATAGTAATATCAAAAACAGATGGGATCACAATGGGACATCCCCGTGTTATACAAAGATTAAGTATGTGTATGTGTGTGTGTGCGTGTGTGTGTGTGTGTGTGCGCGTGTGTGCGTGCGTGTGCATGGCCCATGCATGCGTGCGTGTGAGAGATTTGTTTTCATCTGGAACGATGCAGACGTGTAGATGCGGGACGATTCTCTGGGCCTGCTGCAGCTCCTGTGTCGGGGTTCAGAGGTGCAGAATGGAAAAGGTCGTCGCTAACGTGCGCAGACCGTCTCCATTAGTGTTTGAGTACTTTCTTGGCTGCGTTTTCTCAGATCACGAGCACATTCGGCGTGCCTGAGAGCGAGGACAAGCGTGTCAGCGCTCTTCGCTCTTAGCCCTTGGCTCTGCTAGGCGTACCCGCCCAAGGCGAGCTCAGCCCAAGGCAGCCGCTCTCCCCGAAACAATCTGGGGCCTCAGACGGGTACGGGGGGGGGCTTTAGAGCACATCCTGAGTGAGGTGTTAGGGTTCAGAGGTCAAAAACAATTCATCGTAAATATTATTATTCAGTTATGCAATGCAACGAATGGTAATTGAACCCACAAATCTTGTAGATGTGTGGCATGCTCTTCTACTTACTGGGGTTTTTTTGTTGTCGGTGATTCAAGCAGATTTGTTTTGGCCATGGCTGTGATCAGACTGGGACTGAGGTCCGAGCCTCTGATCTGTGACTGTGGCTGTAAATGGGGAAAGGCTTGGTCCTGACTGAGACTGCTTGTGTAGAGAACCGGTGTCTGTGCTGTGCTGGTTAAACGTCACAGCAGTCCAATGGTTTGTTCTGCGGTTGTTATGGTTTGTGTTGTGGTTGTTAGCCCTATTATATACCGTTATTTAATTTGGTGGGGGATAGGACAGATATCTATTAGCTTCCCTGCCCAAGGTTTAGCACAAAATTCTGGGCCCTGTCCATATGCAGTCTGTGTGGCCCCCCTTAAAATTGTAGACCAGAGCACACCGTTGAGTTCCCCCCTCCCCTGCATTGAGGACCTGGTTAGTCAGTTTCACTGTCCCTGCCACTGCTTTCTTTGGACCTGGTCAGGGGCAGGGTGTGAACAATGGAAATTGACTTAAAAAAGAAACATAATTTAGCATTCAGATTTGCCTTTTGATTTTTCAAACAAGGTCAAATGCAAGATTGTATCATACGCAAGATTCTGACTGATTCTGTTTTTAACTTGTTTTATTT
>CM045899.1:22724722-22769722 GCA_025169545.1 Anguilla japonica | reverse complement strand
GTCATGGTCCTGTGAGTGCTTATGATTGTGACTGTGGTTCTGGTTGTAGTCAGTCATGTCAGTGCTTATGATTGTGTCTGTGGTTCTGGTTGTAGTCATGGTCCTGTGAGTGCTTATGATTGAGACTGTGTAGTTCTGGTTGTAGTCATGGTCCTGTCAGTGCTTATGATTGTGTCTGTGGTTCTGGTTGTAGTCATGGTCCTGTCAGTGCTTATGATTGTGACTGTGTGGTTCTGGTTGTAGTCATGGTCGTGACAGTGCTTATGATTGTGACTGTGGTTCTGGTTGTAGTCATGGTCCTGTGAGCGCTTATGATTGTGACTGTGTGGTTCTGGTTGTAGTCATGGTCGTGACAGTGCTTATGATTGTGTCTGTGGTTCTGGTTGTAGTCATGGTCGTGTCAGTGCTTATGATTGTGTCTGTGGTTCTGGCTGTTGTCATGGTCGTGTCAGTGCTTATGATTGAGACTGTGGTTCTGGCTATCGTCATGGTCCTGTGAGTGCTTATTATTGTGTCTGTGGTTCTATGGTCATGTCAGTGCTTATGATTGTGACTGTGGCCAGGTCTTTCCTGGCTCAAATTGAGGCAGTGGTGGTACTTTTATCATGATCACGTGATCCAGTTTACCACATCTTGTAATGCGAATTATACTTTTAACGGCCAGTACTGATCAGATGATGACTGTGTTGTCTTTCCTCTTTTCCTCTTCATTGTGATTCTTGCAAACTCACTTTCTAAAAAAAAAGAAAGGGCAATGTCTGGGCCATACCTTTAAAGTTGACAGTGGTCGTGTTTATGCAAACAAAAAGAAAACATACAAACACAAGCAAAAATGCATATATATGCATATATATTTATAGATCTATAAATGCAGATATTGTGAGGTCTTTATTTAAGATTACAACAGGCGATGAGCCCCAACAAAATCATTACTCCTGTTTCTTTGCGCCAATCGTCTTTGGTGTCTGATTGCGGTGTTTATAAACCATAATATTTACACAGCAGTTGGTAGCATTGCAAGTTTCAAAGAGAAAATTTTAAAAATTAAAATTAAAAAATGAAGGTCATGCTCTAGTTAGCCTGCTCAGCATTAGAAAATTAAAACCGAATCCACTCCTAGGGTTTTAAAATATTAGGCTGTGTGCAAAAAAATCTTTTTGATCAGAATGCCGAAAACATTATTTAATCCTGCCGTCTCATCCCACTTCTGTTATAAACAAATTTCATAAAAAAAAGTTATTATTCACATAGTATGTGTTATATAAAATAATTATTTTAGTAGAACATTAGTACATTTGTGTAATGTCGAGCATTTCATGGGCTATCTCATCTACTAGTTGAAAACATTTCACTGATAGGACGTAATTTTGGAAACTTTTTTGAACATACTGGACGTGCTCGGGTGCAAAATAAAACACAGTTTACCTGTCTGAATGCAGTGAACTCGGTGACCTCTGTTCGCGCTCTCTGTGCGTCCAGCTGCTAGCGCGTTCTTCACTAGCGCCCTGGTGCGTTGTGCTGATTACAATACAGCGTCACATCATAGAAATCTGCCACATGCAACCCTTGTATTTATCATGTTTTTTCATACAGGCGCCGGTCAGAATTTTGTGGGGGCTGCACAAAATTTCATTGAGGTGTCCACCTCAGAATTCTCGATGCAGGTTAAACCCTGAGCAGGTCAAAGTCATCACTCCTTCTTCTTCTTCTTCTTCTTCTTTCGGCTGTTCCCATTAGGGGTCGCCACAGCGGATCAGATTTATTATCCGCATATTTGATTTGGCATAGGCTATGTTTTACGCCGGATGCCCTTCCTGACGCAACCCTCCCAATTTATTGGGACCCGCACTAAGAATGCACTGGCTTGCGCACCCCCAGTGGCTGGGTTTTTGGGGGCATTGGCCGGGATACGAACCCGGGCCGCCGGCGTGCACCAATGCACCCCCAGTCAAAGTCATCACTCCTGACATAAATTTGAACGGCATTAATTAACCAAGCGAATTAGAAGATTTTTATTAGATTTCTATATCCGTACACATTTCTTTCCGGTCTCTGGCCAGAGGTAAATGATCCACTTTGCTGCTGCTATACAGAGTATTTATGGAGTGTTTTTTTTTTTTTTTTTTTGTATAATTTGCCGATGACTGCAATGAGATCTTCTGTGATTAAACCTCTGCCCACTCTGTCACTCCCACGCACTTAACCTTAATCTCATTCTAACCCGCAGGGGGGGGGGGAACTCCACCGGGTGACATCAGGCCAGATGGTTTCATCCTCTGTACCTGACATTTAACCTAAATTTTTTTTTTAAACATTTATAAAAAAATATTATCAATATTGTTGATGTCTTTTTTTCTAAATGACCCCTGGCTTTGGTTGTGTTCCTGGTCTCCTGTGTTTAGGCACCCGGGTGTGTGTGTGGGGGGTTAGTGACAGTTTAATGTCTCCCTGATCTTCTGTATACCGTGTGAATGTTGGAGCGGATTGACTCTGATAGCTCACGCCAATGCCCCAACTGTGCTCTGTTCACCCCCCTCCTAAAACGTTTGGCGTGCTCGCGCCTCACCCAGGTGCTGACATTACACACCCTTATTTTTAGGGGCTTCGCTCCTGGCGCTGCAGACACACACACAGTAACACTGCTCTAGTGGTCATTAATGTATTCATTCATTTTAAACGGAGCAGACCAATCACCCAAATTATTTTTTTCTACTTTTCACCTTTATCCAGGCAGGGGGGAGAAGCAGAGGGGGTTAGAGGTACAGACAGTCCATGAATCGGTCCCTGGTGCTCCTGGGGCTGGGTTTGCATTTGGGTTGAGAGTCGGATCAACATTACTCTGTCAGAGTGAGATTTACCACCAGCATTGCCCATGAAAGCACCCACAACTCAAGCAGAAGCTGAAGAATATTTACTTATTTATGTCTTTCAAGGCAGATTTAGATTTTTGAAATGGACAGGAAGATTTGGTGCCTACAAGGGAAATCAGCCTTTGGGAGAAACCGCATTTTTGGACTCTCGTTGGAGTCTGATTAGCACTGGACATCTTACTGTGGACTCAAAACGTCCTGTCTTGCAGACAGATGCAAGTCAGCCACATTGGTGCACATTTCTAAATGAGTGGATGAGAGTCACTCTCTCAATTTCCCCTTCAGGGTCCTCAGCCATTGAGTGGGCGGCAAATTCTTGTGGAAGATCTCAAACGGTCCAAATGCGTCTCCCCCTCTAAGTAAGACAAAAACTGCACGCTGACTCACAGCCCTGTCAGTCACGACCCAGGGTGAACCTGGACAGACACCCGTGAGGGAGGTGTGAAGTATGGCTCTACCCAGCCATCAATCACCTGACTGTGGTACTTTGCACGCAGACGTTCGCCTAGCTGTATGAGACGCGGTAGGCCCAAAAACCAGTGGTGAATTTACTCCTCCTGTACGACGCTGATCATTTTCCCGTAAGCAATATCGCTGGGTTATGAACTCCTGTGGAGTACGGTGCCTTATACCGGACGGTGGCATTACATGGTCATGTGTACCGTCATGTAACTGTGACGTTTTGATCAACTGACGGCCGTTCCCTTCCAAAAGTAGCTGATAGAGGTCACGTGAACCTCGTCAGTGAGGGGGTGGTCAGCTTCTGAAATTCAAAACGATTGCACCTGAAGTGCACTTGTGTCGTGACATCGCAACAGTTGTGTAACTTGTGTAATAGATTGGTCTTTGTCTTGGTAAACAAAACCATACCAGGTCTATAAATGGATTGCATATGAAAAAATGCATTTAATCTGTTTACATTATACTTATATAAACTTGTATTGTACTTCAAGTATGCTGACATACTGTTTTTATTCATGGGAATGTGCCCACAAGACAGGTTTCATCATTTAGAAGCAGCACTACCTCTCCTGGACAACTATATATGGCTTGTAGTGTGAAAAACAGTGTGAGTGCAAGAGTGTGTAGATACTCTGAGACAGTGTTCCCTGCACAGAAAAAAAGGAAAATATGTGTCTGAATGACATATTTAGTATTTACAATGTGCCTTACATTACGTTACATTTATTTGGCAGATTTACTCCAAAGTGACTTATAAGTGCTTACCGAAGGTCATTGGAACAACTACAAAACACAGGTCCAATAAGGTACAATACCCATTATGTAATAGTTATATCCATAGCTATGAACATCAAATCCAGTTGATGTCTGCACAGTAAGCATAGGTTAGGCCTCCTAACCTATGCCCCCCCCCCCCCCCCCACACACACACACACACACACAAACACACCCATACACACACAAACACACTGAGCAAGGTTGCAAGTAATCTGGCATGAGGTTCCTGTGAGATTCTTGGCCAGTGTTTGTACGAGGATGACATGGCGGCCGATGTCCGCTCTTCGTGCTGGACCATTGGATGGGGTCCAGATGCACCCCTGGAAGTGGATCCAGGAAACCGCCCCCCTCTCCCCCCCTGCCCCCCAGCCCACTAGCACAGCCAGCTTCTTATCCACGATTTCAATCACTCGATCAGTAACTGTATGGGAAACACACAGGCCTGGCTGGGGCCTCCCTACGTGGGCACTGGCCAATGGGGTTGGGAGGAGGAGGGGGGGGGGGCACTTAATGCCAGGGGTTAGGTGGATTAATTTCAAATGAGGAAAATAGTCAGACCCCCACCCCGCTGTTGGCAGCCTCTAAGATGTGTCTGGGGGGGGGGGGGCTGTGGGCTCTTTCTCAAAGCTCTTTCTCGAAGGCTGCATACTTGTCTGTCTGCCAGTAGTTGTGGAGGGGTGGGAATGGGGGTCTTGCAGGAGCCTCTCGCAGACATCGCCTCAGGTTCACGATGAGACGCCTGGTCCGGCATCGGATGTCCAAGTCAGCATCAGAGGTGGGTAACCCGGCTTCAAAGAGTAAAAAGACTGACCATGTATTTGCTCCATCACCATGCACTAAACCAGCTGATTCTAATTAGCATAACTCTTCAGCATGATAGGAGAACGAATTATTGTAATCAGCTGGTTTAGTTCATGGTGGTGGAGCAAATACATGGTCAGTCTTTTTACTCTTTGAAGCCGGGTTACCCACCTCTGGTCAGCGTATAGTTAATTAGTCATGAAACCAGAGGGCAGCCTTTGCACAGCCATCCGTTACATTTGTCAGAAAGCGCAGGTAAAAAAGAGACTTTGAGCTCCGTTCGATGTTCTGTGCGCGGGCTCGTTTGACTGTGTTGAGTCACGGCGAGGAACGCCGTTTGCCGTTTCAGTTTTAGCAGAGAAGAATCGGTTCGTGGATTCGCGGAAACTCTACGGTGTGAAGTCTATGGTGCGCGTGAGCTGGGCTGTAGCGACATTGCTGTGACGGGCTCAGGTTGCCTCACCAAAGCCATGACACCCCAGTTTTCGAGGGAGAACACAACCCCACGGTTAACCTGGAATGGACTCTAGGAAAAGCTCTCGACTGTTGTGAGGTAAAACCCCACAGGAATCTTCGGTGTTGAGCGAACACTGTAAACACTAGCGCATTAGCCACATTGCAGACATACAGTATATTACACACGACGTTATTTTTGAGTGTTAACGTTATTCAAACATTTAATAATGAGGTTGAATTGCATGCCTTGGTCAATTAAAATGATATGTTTGCATGATAAGCACAAGCAGATTGATACAGCATCGCATTACCATTGACTCTGTGCTGCAGTTTTTTTCCACATATCCTTATGGCTTCTAAGCCTGGAAAGCTTGGCTCATTGGATAAGCCTAAAATTTTGCTTCAATTTGTTACACCTATATTTTTTTGGTTTTCTCAACTGAACATTTAAATGAGCCAAAAAAATTTCAATTGAGAAAACTTAATTAAATAAAATAACTGAAGTAAAAACCCAACGAAACCTTTTTTTCTGTGTGAAATGGCGAGTGAGATCGACGTTGGGCCCTGGTCTTTCGAGCGCTGGGCGACGCCCTCCACGTCTCCAGCACCGCACCCCTGCCTGTCTCTCTGCCCCTTTCCCCACCGTGCTGCATGGGGGGTGGGTGGGGGGGGACTGCGGAATTATTCCGTGTTCTGGAACAGAATGTTCTGCTTCCTTTTGAAAAAAATGAAAAAGCGCGCTCATAGAACCCAGATGGCCGAAGCAGCGGCGGTGATGCTAACACCTGACTCTCAGTAGGAGGGACGCAGCGGCTCTCAGTGGCTCTGCTGACTCCTGTGGAAGCAGCGAGTATTTGGGGCTGTTATACGCCAGTTCAGGCAGGCCCAACAATCCAATATTCAGTCAATTCAACCGGTCAATAAATCAATAAATGACACTCTTGTTCGGTATTGTGCTCCTATTGTGCATCTAAATTGTCAGAGGGCTTATAAAATACAGTTTTTCTAGAGCAAATTGTTTTAAATGAAAAGGAACTGGACAGGTAACGGAGTCAACAGCAGTCAGTCAACCACAGAGCACAGTGGTTGTAGGACCGGTCTAGAGAAAGGTGGTAGAATGGTGGGGGCAAGTCAAAGTTGAAGTCTCTTCATTTTCCATGGACTTTGGACAGGCCTGATCCTAAGCTGAATGGCGTGGGTAGAGTCAGCAGGTATGCAGATGGGAAAGAGAATTTAGAAAACGTTATTAAAAGACACTGTTCGGTTTTGAGGTGGGAGATTGATTGCGTGCTTGCTGAGGTACTGCTTTGTGTAGTGTCCTGAAATGTGTCCAGAATCACATTTTTTAAAATGTGTTCGATGGAAATACTTCCATAAATGGGATTCTGTATAATTTTCCTGCACTGAGGCATGAAGTTGTTTATACTTCTGACTGGAGATTCATTTATTTATTTTGTTTATTTGTCCTTTTGTTTAACCCGAACGTCTCACTGAGAATCCAAAAAATCAGCTATATGAATGTTCTTGCTACCCCGCAGTCTGCAGGGAATATTGAAGACTCATTTGATTTGTGAACATGTGCCAGTTTGGTACTACCTTTGGCTGGGACACTTACAGTATTTCAAAATCCCTGCCTACATGTTTACAAATGGTCCATGTAAATCCCAAATACTGCAGACCATGTTTTCATTCATCATTTAGTCAGTGCAGACATGCCTGATACTAATCACAGTATTAGAGTTTTGACAATCGTTTTCAATTCTAGATTCAGCAGAAACATTGGGTAACTTAATATTAAGGATTTAGGGCATGGAAAGCACTTAAACAATGATGATGATGATGGTGATTATTGCATTATGATTATGATTATGCCATGATTACAGTGAGGGGGATTTCTGAGCACACACGATTGTATGTTTGTGCATGCGTGTGAATGCGTGTTTGTGCATGCGTGTGAATGCATGTTTGTGCATGCGTGTGAATGCGTGTTTGTGCATGCGTGTGAATGCGTGCTTGTTCATGCGTGTGAATGCGTGTTTGTGCATGCGTGTGAATGGATGTTTGTGCATGCGTGTGAATGTGTGTTTGTGCATGCGTGTGAATGCGTGTTTGTGCATGCGTGTGAATGTGTGTTTGTGCATGCGTGTGAATGCGTGTTTGTGCATGCGTGTGAATGGGTGTTTGTGCATGCGTGTGAATGGGTGTTTGTGCATGCGTGTGAATGGGTGTTTGTGCATGCGTGTGAATGGATGTTTGTGAATGCATGTGAATGGGTGTTTGTGCTTGCGTGTGAATGTGTGTTAATGCATACTGTGTGCATGTGGTGTAGTACGTATCCAGTACAGGCGTATTTCCTTGCAGGCCGAGGTGTTCTAATGTGGGCGTAGCCAAACTAGCAGGTGAATGAAGGTCCCTGTCCGTGTCCCGCCCGCTCTCCTGTCAGCGTCGGGCCTCCTTATTGGCCAACGGCTTTATTAGTGCCCCGGCTCTTTTTGGGGCGGGACACGGTCACGTGGACAGGCATGGCGGCGTGAAGGTTTCCCTACGCGGCCTCCCGCCTCCCGTCTCCCCCCCGGGGGGGGCATGCTAGGTGTGAATCAGGAAGATCTCCCTCAGCTGTGTCGCTATGTTTAGCCGCGAAACACGACCTGCAGGAGCCGCATGCAGTTGCTGCAGGGCGTCGCATGCTCCTGGGCACCCAAGGACAATCTCAACAGGCTGCAGATTCCCGCTATAATTAGAGAGAGGGGCCCCTTTTTTTCTGCTCCTCCTTTCGTGTGGCCGTTTGGGGATCTCACTGTCCCACTTTTGACCATGTCATGGAATAGGGGAGTCCCAGCCCCCCCCCCCCCCCCCCACACACCCCCAGCCCTCTCCACTGCATGTTGTGAAACCATAGTTACGTTTTTAAACAAAGTCCTCATCCGCTTATTTTTGGATGTCAGAACCGCGATGCTAAATTGGCTGCAGACAGAATCTCACGGTCCTGAAAATAGCTGGAACATTCTAATCTGGGGGGAAAAGAATAGAGCAACTGACACACAGTAAAACAGTTGTGGATATTGAATTTTTTTTTGAAGGAGGTGCCTGCAAAAAAAAGATTTTATACAACTTATTCTCTGTCCTAAATAACAGATCCTTGTCATCTTGCCAACCCCCCCCCCCCCCCCCCCCCCCCCCCCCCCCCCCCCCCCCCCCCCCCCCCCCCCCCCCCACCCCCCTGACCTCCCAGCCCCCGAGCCCCCCAGCTCATAAATAGACTCGCAACTTAATACTGTAAAAAGCCTGTCAGGGCCACCATGACAGATGAATGCCATCCGCATGTTTCACATCACATGACGATCCACCAAGTAGGCGGGGCTTATCTTGGTGCCCGCCCATCACTTAGCATCACACCTTTGTATGGCGATGAAGCTACAGGTGACAGGAGAGGAAGGGCAGTGTTTTACACATTACACACAATGCGAGAGAGGAGAAGGGAATCTCTAAGAGATTTGTCAAGTAATCATAAAACAAAATGAATGCATAAAAGATCCTCAGTACTTTTTTTTTCTTGTTTTGTTTTAAGCATTCCAAGAAAGTAACAATTGAGATTATGTAATTTTTTTTCTACATCTGAAGTTTACGTCTGTTGCAAAGGCAAAGGTAATTCTGACAAAGTATTTAACCAATCTTTGAGTCAACAATTGTTTTAGCCTGCTCTTTGGAGTAATAATTGAATGTTTCTCAGTTTTCCAGTTGTATTGATTGTGAGAAGCAATATACTGTAATTTCATTACTACTTTGAAAATGGCAGATTTGTTAAAAAATATCTACCAAATGTATGCTTGGATAGACTTTACTACTGAAACTACTAAGCTGTCCTAATAGGCACTCTTGAGTGGTGAACAGGATATTTCGTTTGCACCACACCATGTCGTGTGTTACACTGAGATCCAGGAAGGTTTTTTTTTTTTTTTTGGGAGCAGTAAAAAAATAGTATGCAATATATCTTTAAGCACAGTAGTTTCTTCATACATGCCGCTCATCGATTCAGAGTAATTACACCGCTCATTAATCTCTCATTGCTTGCTTTGAAATGGAGACGGTACAGATCCTCCGTTAGCAGACACCGGTCACTCAGCGGAAGAGCCACGCCTAAAATACAGCGAACCAGCAGATTCCGGTTGGCCTCATACACCGAAGCACGGCTCGCTTCTCCCTTGAGTTATTTTCGTAGCGCACAGGCTTGACTCGATTTTGCTCAAAGCCTCACTTTTTTTTTTTTTTTTTTTTTTTTTAAGGGATGGGGGGTGGGGGGGCAGGAGGAGGGGAGAGGGGGTGCAGGAATGCGAGGAGCTGATCCGAAGCCAGGCTGCCGCAGGAACAGTGACAGCACTGGTTTCTGTTTGATGTGATTCGGGCGCATTCCTTTCCCTTGATGCGCTAATAGAACCCAGCCGTGGCGTCTGCGCTGGAGACGAGATCGTGCCGCTGCTTCTTCCGATCCGCAGGCCCTGTTTTATTCCTGTACTACTGCGCTGGCCGCAGAATTACATGGCCATTCTGTTTGTGCGGGCTCAGCCCATCTCTTATACAATAACTCAACATGCAAGTATGATTATATCATTTGCTATAATTCATGGGCAGGTTGTTTCATTTACTATGTTTTTGCCCCAAGTTGTACTTCATAGTGAAATCAATTGGTTTTGATATTTTCTGAGAAGCTTTCTGAACATTACAGATTATGAACTTATCCCAGACATGGTTCATAATGTAAACCAAAGGTAAAATAATTAGTAGTGAGGCCTAATCCAATCCTGGGAACCAAATGATAGCCTCTGATTGGTGGAAAATTAAACTGTGCATCGGGACCTCCAAATGGTCTGATCGTTTCTTTGTTTTTTGTTTTCTTGTCCAGGGAACGTTGTATTCACTCCCACGTGAAACGATGGCCTTCTCAGGAAGGTGCCTAGAATAAGTGTCTAAATAAAATGTTTTTGCAACCCAACCCTCTAATTCTATTTCTAAGATTTTGAAGTGTATTCTGAGGGGAAATCAATAGCAATCATTTTGCAATGCAGTGGATAAATGGGATTGTCCAGCTCGGTACTGGAGAGCTGCTGGGTGTGCTGCTTTTGCTGTTATTCAGTACTTATTTGTTCAGGTATACAGTTATAACTTGTTTCTTGGGTCTGCATTTGTTGCTGATTTTGAGGTGACACAAAGGCCCAGCACTTCCTGTGACTCTCCAGGAACAGAGTTTGTCCCTTTTGGTTTTGAGGTATAATTAATTCTTTCTTTAATTAATGATTCTCTTCTGTAAGCTGTAACAGTGTACACGGCTCATAAAATAGAATATGTTTAATTTAATTTTTGAAATTGTTCTCATTGAATTGAACATGACCAGCTTGCAGAAGCTACTTCAAGGGGACATTATTTGCTCATGTTCAATTCAGTGGAAAAAAACAAAAGAACAATAAACATACTCAAACATACTTGAAACAATACGTGCATGAACACTGGCTTTTAGACATGGAGTATGTGGCTCAAAGTTTGTTCACTTAAACAGGTCCTGATATCTTTGTGTTGACAGGGGTGTATATATATATACACAAGAGACCACGGCCCTTATCATATCCAGCTACAAACTCTTTGCGCCTTAAAACTTGATATCCTTGGTCGTTGGCTGCACTTGGGATATGCTCACCCCGTACATAAACATGTACAGAAATAGGAGCGTATCTAGGAGAGCGCTAACAATATGGATTTCAAAGGGCAGGTTCAGCTCTGCTATTGAATTGCTTTCAGAATTCAACCGGTGAAGTAACCAAGGAGAAGTAATGTATTTGTGTTGCCTACTTTGGTTACTTTGGTTACCATTGATATTTTTTCCCTCATGTTCAGTCACTCTTTATTTATTTTATTTATTTAGTTTTTCCATGAAATAGCTCTTTTCAGTGTAGCAGCCTCGAAATAACCTTGCGATAGATATTAACGGTGCAGCTTTGGGGTTATATATGGTCCCTGCATACCTACTTCCTGTCACTATGATAAAGGCCCTGATCTTACTGGGTTATGCAGCACATGTAGCTGCTGTTGCTCTCACTGGTCTATTAAAGGTAATCATGCACTTCTGTGGAGCGCTGCGAGGGGCAGATTAGGTCACACACACACACACACGCGCGCGCGTGTGGAACTTCAGCGCACGCACGCCGCGGCGAGCGAGGCGCCGGCGTCTCCGGACTGACGCGCGGCTGTTCTTCCTCCCTCTGCAGAGGAGGAGGAGGAGGACGTGCTGACCTCCATCCTGCGCGACAGATCTCACATCGAGGAAACGCTCAGGCTCGCCTCAGAAGAGCCAGCCGGCGACTATGCAGGTATTATTATTATTATTATTATTATTATTATTGTTATTATTATTATTATTATTATTGTTATTATTATTATTATTATTATTATTATCATTATTATTATTATCATTATTGTTGTTGTTGTTGTTGTTAGTATCATGTTTGTATTCATTTATTAATATGTCTATGTGTATATGCATTGTTTTTATTTATTTTTAAAAATAAGTATTTGTTGTAACTTATTATTTAATAATTTATCATTATACTTTCAGAAAAAAGGTTAATTTCATTGACCACTGAAAACTTTGTAAACTGTGCTTGTGGGGAAAAAAACTATTAATTGCAATTCATTGAGAGGTAAAAGATTTAATTCAAGTGTAAATTAAGGATTTTGTTTGTATTTTCACCAACAGCATTGCTGAATTCAGCAATGACCAGTAATTTAATTCATCAAACTGTGGCTGTGAAGATTAAAGAAAAAAACACTCAATTTATTTTGAAGTCAAACTTAAGAACAAGTGATTATTGATTAAAGGCCAATGCTATTGGCTAATTTGGACTGAATCCAGGTCAAAGTGCATTAAGCAGTGGCTGGTAAAACTGGCTTGAATAGCGGTGATAACCACACTGTGTGAACAGGCCCAGATGAGCAGATTTGTGGGGTGAAATGCAGCAGTTCTGAGACTGAGCAGTCTGCTTAGAAAATGAGTCCAAATTGGGCGAATTGTGGTAGAATGGGAGAGAGCGGTTTTGGACTGGTTACCACTATCAGAATACATACACACACACACACACACACATGCACACATACACAGATACATACACACACACACACACTAGTAAACACACGGGTACATAGGCACGTGTGTGTGCAACACACACAAACACATACACAGACGCACACACACGCACGTACGCACACACACACACACACACGTTTATTTATTCTGTTGCTTTTGATGTTGATCATGTGGCCGCAGAGCCAGCAGGTCAGTGAGTCATTAGTGCAGTGCATGTGTGGGTCAGGGCCAGCCCAGTGACAGGGCCATGCGTTCCCACACCCTCTCCATCTTCCCGCCAGGTTTGCTCGTCTGTGTGTGTAACGAAATGTGTTCAGCAGATGAGTCAATGGTCCTCAAGTTGTTTGTTCCTTTCTCTTTCACCCTGGGCGGTCTGCCACTTCTTTCTCTCTCTCCCTGGTCTACATTCTCTCCCTCTCTTTTAAAAATGATCTTTTCCTCTGCATTTTCCTTTTTCCCTCCCCTCAACCTCCTTCTCCCTGTCTGTCTCTACTCCACTCCATCTCTCTACCCCATCTGTTTGATTTTATTCGCTCCTCCATCCTATCTCTCTCTTCTTTTTCCCTCTTTCCACTATCACTCTCATTCTTCCCTTCTACTCCCCTCTACCATCTGTCCTGACATTTTTTCCATCTCTCTATCTCTTTATTCCTCTCTGTCTCCTCTCTCCGTCCTCCAGCGGCTCTGCAGAGATTGCGTAAGATCTACCACTCCTCCATCAAGCCCATGGAGCAGGCCTACAAGTACAGCGAGCTCAGGCAGCACGAAATCTCAGGTACAAGCCCCTCCCCCTTCCCACCCCACCTCAGGTACAAGCCCCGCCCCCTTCCCACTCCACCTCGGGCACAAGCCCCACCCCCTTCCCACTCCACCTCGGGCACAAGCCCCGCCCCCTTCCCGCTCCACCTCGGGCACAAGCCCCACCCCCTTCTCGCTCCACCTCGGGCACAAGCCCCACCCCCTTCTCGCTCCACCTCAGGTGACATAGCGAGGCTCTGCTTCTCGTTGTTTTTTTTTTATTAGTCTCCTTCTTCATCCTTCTGTTAATGTCTTGATCTGCTAGGTTATGGTGAAAAAAAGAAAGAAATAAATAAAAACAATCAATTACCCCGAGCTGGATAACACACAGTGAGCCAACTCTAGCACGTTTTGAAGCTGATGTACATTATCATAACATAAAAAATTCTATATTGTGTCTGTACAGAAGAAATAAAAAAGAGTAAAAGGTTTGGGTATTTCATATAACTATGGACACACACACACAAAACAAAAATTGCCCTCCCCGCATTTTCTAGAATAAACATGACCTGGCGTTCTCTATCCTGGAACAGGTACTGTATCTTTCCTCTCTCTTAACCTCTTATCTGTTCACACAACTAGATTCCAGGCCACGTCAAAATGTATTTGCTACTTGTCTTTACAACATATTTTGCAGTCTTGCACATTCTCCTAGTTAGTCTGATTGCCAGTTCATTAGTTTTCTGGCGCCTGCAGTCTGGCTGGACGCGGCTAAGTTTCTTGTTAGAGGGAGGGAAGTTTCCTTATCAGTGTTCTCTCACAGCAATTCTCCGTGCTTGAAAGACAGCTCGCCCCCTGGTGGTGCAGTGTAGTATCGCATGCTTGTCACAAAAGGTTAAATGGACTCTCAGTGTGTCAGGCTGGTCGGTGTGTATCTCAGGCAGGCGGTAACTATGACGAAGTGTCTGTCAGCCAGTCGTGTTTGTGTGTCAGTGTGCCTGCTGGCCAATTTGTTAGTATGTTTCTCAGATAATCAGGGTTTTTGCCAGTAATCAGTTAGCGCGTCTCGAATAAATTAATCGCAGCAGTATTTTCACCAGCCCAATCGGTGAAAATGTGCCTCTCATCCATTCACTGGGCCCCTTGCTGTGTCAGCCAATCAGGGCCCTGGGCATGTTTGACACATGCGGTCAAAGATGTGTTTTGTCACACCCTGGATCAGTGCACATCACTGTTCGTTTCATACCTTTTCGTGTGGTCCACTCTGTTCTCCATCCCTCTTTCTCTCCTCTGTTTATTTTCTTCTCACTTCTTGTCTCCTCTCTCTCACCCTTTCACGCACAATACCACTGATTGCCTCGGGTTTCTGAAAGGCACCGGGAGCCAGCTCATCTGAGGACAGCTGCAAAACATGGACCTGGGACCGAAGAATCCAGTCATTTCAACTCAGCTTGAAATGGCTGGAACTTCTGTGAGCCCAGAATGTGAAATATGATAACTGATTACGTCCAGTCGTATGGCTGGAAAATTGAGTCTTTCTGTTTTTTCTTCTCCCAGATTATGGGCTCCTTGTGACAGTGTGAAACTTTAGAGAATCAGGGGAGAAAAACACTTTTCTGTTCTTTTTGAGTTTCCTGTTCTGTCCCACTGTCAACCCACAGTCAAATCACAGTCTTCTCACCTCACTATACAGTACATATCCAATATGTTCAAAAATATATAGACTACCTCTTTGTGATCTTCTCTCACTCACTTCTTGTTTCACTGTCTCTGTCTCTTCTCTCCATTTGTATCATATCTGTCTCTTTGTCTCTGTATATACAGTATTTACTCATATCTCCAATCTATCTCTCTGTCTCTCTGTCCCTCTCTCTCTCTCTCTCTGTCCCTCTCTATCACTCTCTTTCTGTCCCTGTCCTAGTTTCTCACATTCTCTCTCATTCTCTCACAGCTCGTGACTGATTGCCTACCTTTCTCTCACTCGCTCATTCTCTTTTCTCTCTTTGCTCTTTCCATTTTTCCTCACCATCATCTGTCTTTGTCCACCTGTCTTTCGCTGTCTTCTTTCCATTGTTCCTCCACCTATCTTTACCTCTCTTCCCCTGTCTTTCCCTCCCTCTTTCCCATCCACCTCTCTCTTTTTCTCTCTTCTCTACCGCTCTCCCTTTCACTGCGTCTGACTCTTCTCCTTCCTTCCTCCCCCCCCATCCCTCCCACCATCTAACAGCCTACCCTGGACGAACCCTGGGGGCATCAGCTACAGGTGGGTATGGAGGGGAGGGTGACCCTACTGTACATGCATGAGGTTTACCCCCTGTCCTTCTTGCCCCAGATCCACCCCCCCTCCCCTCCCCACACATTAGCCTGTTAAAGCTCATCATCTTCAAACTGCTTGGCTCCGCCCCATGACCAGACTTGTGCAGTCACGTGACATAATTCATTGTTTCCTGTTTCCTGCCTTTGGGGAATACACTGTGTACACTGGTTTTCATTCCAACTGCCTTTCTAATTAAACAGGCCTAATGGTTCCATTAATCAAATCCCAACTTCAATTAACTTGACATATATTTCCAGAAATTCTGGTTCTGTACTCAGGGCAGCAATTAACTTCAATGACTTAAATTCAAGTATTAATTAATTGGTTTAATTAGTTGCTCTCAGCCTTTACTCAATCAAGTCTAACAGATATTCGATTGCATTCACTTTGAATATGTGTTTTGCGAGTGGCAAGGTACCCGCCATAGTAGCATTTTCTGTCCTGCAGTGTCGTGCCTGTTACCATTAACATTCCTCAAACAATCCATGCCGTTCACAGCAGACGCCTGTCGAGGGAGGCTGAATCCAGCTCAGCTCTCGATTAACAGCTTAATCAAACGTTATTGATCGTGGACCCTGTAAGAATGAGACCCAACGTACACAGCGGACTCCCTGGAGCAGACTGGCGTAGTACTGGTGTTCTGCCCTCTGTCACCATAACCCATTCGCTGTAAGTGAGGAGTGACATGCTATATTTACGGATGCCCGTTCAAATATACACAGATTATGTGGTATTTGGTGGACAAACAACAAAACGTCCAGAAAGCAGCAGTTTGAATTCAGGACATGTTCATAAATAAGGCATATTTTATAAATGAATTGGATATGAATTGTACAAATAATGGCCATTTTAGAGAAGCTTTTTTATTTTCCTACAGAATTATAAATATACCTCATGTGGTGGTATTATTTTTTTTAAGCTTTGTGACCCTAACATGGCAGTTTTAATGATGAAATCTAAATCACGTCATTTTTAGTTTAACAGATTTTTACAAATGATATGGCCTTCTATAGCAGAAAGTTTTAATAATTCATACATTTTGGTAGATATATATGCTGTTTTGTCCATGTTAGAAACATTCTGGTCATTTTTTTGCATGAACAATAATTTTTCCATAAACAAGCGAACATGAAACAAAAATTTTCTCCTACATAAAAGGTATCACACAGTGACACACAACAGCACAACTACACCTATTCTGTTCATTTTTCTGTTATATTTTATGTACTTTTGTGGGAAATATAAGTTATTGGAATGATAATTTCTAATTTTGTACTAAACAGTGCTTTTTGCGCAATGCCAATTAAACTTGGTGAAAATCACAGGGAAAATGTTTTTTTGCTCTCTGTTATCTCAATTTTTTGCTTAACGATTTTTAAATGACTCTTTATTAATAAAAGAGTTTAACTTAGAAGGCATTCAAAATATTGATCATTACATTATATTAATTTGAGCAGATCATCTTACCCAGAGCAACTAGGAGAATGAGAAGCGCATTCACCAGTCAGTAAACATGAACCTCTTGTCATATGTCTTTGTCCCACTGCTAAGGAAGCTAAGCAGTTTCACTCAAAAGTTAATTATTGCTAATAATTTAAAATAAAACCTCATTGAATTGTTGGCTTGGATGTTGGGAGGCTAAGTAAACACTCAGGTAATTAGTAATGCTTGCAATGACCATTATTGGAAAAACTTCAAGCAAATATCATGAATTGCTTTACAGATACCCTTATGGAGGGTATCCATTATACATTTAGCAGACGCTGTTATCCATATCAGGATCTAGCAGCTCGTTTGTATTTACTCGGTTCACAGTCAGTTTATACTGCCGGACATTGTTCTGAAGTAATTCAGGTTAAGTGCCTGGCTCAGGGGCACAGCTGCAGTGCCCTGCCAGCGAATGTAATTTGCAGTCTCTGAATTATGAACACAGCACCCAGCCTATGCTACACTGCCACCTGCATTTAACACAGCTTATTAATTCATACTGCAGGATGTTCAGTGGAGCGATACTGTTGCCTGGGGGCATAGCAGCCGCCCTGGGGATCAATGGTTTCCTACAGCCTTCTGATTTCAAACCCTTGTGGTCTCATGTCTGAATTTCTGGAAGCCCATAAGGAGTAGGGTGGGAGGACTCCCCTGTGATGTCACAGACCTGTTGTCTGTGATGTGTGTGTGTGCGCATATGCGTATGTGTGTGTGTGTGTGTGTGTGTGTGTGTGTGTGTGTGTGAGGCTGGACTGGCCTGTCAGCTAGGTGTAGTGCACTGTGGGGAAGGGTGTGTCAGAGGACAGGGGGTTGATGGGATACACATGAGGATGTGGAGGTGAGGGTGGGGGCATAGTTTGGGCTTCTGACACCTCTGACACACACACATCCCTCTGCTAAATGTATAGTCAGGCCTGCCAGACCCAAAAAGGAAGAAGCCGACAGCACTTCCTGTCAGTCCCCCCCCCCCCCCCCAATCCCCCAGATTTAAAAAGCGAAACCAAAACTGTTCACTCCAGTAGTCTAACTACGTCTGTCTCTCTACTTCCTCTTCCTGACTATTTCACCTCCTCCTCCCTCCTCCTCCTCCTCCTCCTCCTCCTTGTCTTGCACCCGAGAGCTGCTCTGTGCCCCCACGTCCTGTCCGTCCGTCTGTCCGTCCGGCTGTAGCGCTCTGACTCTGCTTCGCCCGTGATGTCATCAGCCGTGCTTACCTGTGATTTGCAGCGCCATTGTTTTCTGCCGAGTGTGTCGAATGTTTCCAGTGACCCCTCCCATGCGAAGAAGGAACATCCGGTGTGGGGAAAATAACAAAAACAAGGATCGAGGACTGTGCTACACGCCGTGGAAAAAATATTTATTATAGCTTCTTTCATATATGTCCATATGTACATGTATTGCGCACTGTATTATGAATGGACATACAGTATATTCTCAAATGTGTTTCAACATATATGCATATTTGCACATATTCATTCATGGAAATAATTATAGGGAATAAAGCAAAATATTTTATGTAGCAAATAACCATATTTCTTAAATACACACGTCGATATACATACAACCTATGTCAACACATACATATTTTGACAAATTAATTCTTTATTGTTTTATGTTTTTCCATGTACGGATACATGCTATTTCCCATAAGCGCTTGCTAACTCCTTTTTCATTGCATGGCTGATGCAGTGGGTGAATTTGCTGCCCAGAACAGACGTGAAGTCTAAAACACAATACCCCGCCAGTATGTGGCTTCTCTTGAGTGCTCAGAAAAAGGTTTCGCTGCAGTAAGCTCACGGAAATGGCTTCAGCTGTAACTCATCCATGATTGTTTATTATCTTTCCCCCTGCTTTATCTGATTCCGTCTTTGCCGTTGAGCTGAACCGGGCAACGGTAGCACATGTCTCCTGTAATATGCTTCGGTGACATCTTTGGGTGTGTGAAGCAACTGATAAAGGAAGATGCCTTTACCCTTAACTGCTTTTCACCGTGCTGTGGATGGGGTTGTCCTCTGATTCCAGGGAGCCAGGGTTTCAGGACAATGGAGACAGAAAGCATGATGGGATAGCTTTCGGCTTTTCTGTGAAACCGGGTGCAACACTCCTCTTCCCTCTGACTCTCCCTCTCTCCCCCCCTCTCTGTCTGTATGTGGCTGTAACCCCCCTCTTGTCCTCACAGATGGGGAGATCACCTCCAAGCCCATGGTACTGTTCCTGGGTCCCTGGAGCGTCGGCAAGTCCACCATGATCAACTACCTGCTGGGCCTGCAGGATTCCCCTTACCAGCTCTACACAGGTAAACACACCTGAACACACCCTCACCTGTAGGTACTACACAGGTAAACACACCTGAACACACCCTCACCTGTAGGTACTACACAGGTAAACACACCTGAACACACCCTCACCTGTAGGTACTACACAGGTAAACACACCTGAACACACCCTCACCTGTAGGTACTACACAGGTAAACACACCTGAACACGCCCTCACCTATAGGTACAACACAGGTAAACACACCTGAATACGCCCTCACCTGTAGGTACTACACAGGTAAACACACCTGAATACACCCTCACCTGTAGGTACTACACAGGTAAACACACCTGAATACACCCTCACCTGTAGGTACTACACAGGTAAACACACCTGAACACACCCTCACCTGTAGGTACTACACAGGTAAACACAGCTGAACATGTCCTCACCTGTAGGTACTGCACAGGTAAACACACCTGAACACGCCCTCACCTGTAACTTCTACACAGGTAAACACACCTGAACACACCCTCACCTGTAAGTTCTACACAGGTAAACACACCTGAACACACCCTCACCTGTAGGTACTACACAGGTAAACTCACCTGAACACACCCTCACCTGTAACTTCTACACAGGTAAACACACCTGAACACACCCTCACCTGTAGGTACTACACAGGTAAACACAGCTGAACACGCCCTCATCTGTAGGTTCTACACAGGTAAACACAGCTGAACATTCCCTCAACTGTAGGTTCTACACGGGTGCACACACATGAACACCCCCTGAACTGTAAGTTTGACACAGGTTAACACCTGAACACCCCCGTAGATGTAGGTTTAACACAGGTGCACACACCTGAGCATTTCCTTACCTGTAAGGTACTGTACATAAACCTCTATACCGCCTTGCCTACTAGAATTAAAGAGTTGCCTGTACATGAATGCACACACCAAAATGGCTTCACCTAACAGCTGTACACAGATTAAAATCCATTTCACGCCCCCCCTCCCCTCCCCAGGCGCTGAACCCACTACCTCCGAGTTCACGGTGATCATGCACGGTGAGAAGGTCCGCTCCATCGAGGGCATCGTGATGGCGGCCGACAGCTCCCGCTCCTTCTCGCCGCTGGAGAAGTTCGGCCAGAACTTCCTGGAGAAGCTGGTCGGCATCGAGATACCCCACAAGCTCCTGGAGAGGGTCACCTTCGTCGACACGCCCGGCATCATCGAGAACCGCAAACAGCAGGAGAGGGGTGAGAGCGGAGGGGCGGGGCTAAATTGACAAGGGGGCGGGGTCACAGATCACAACAGCACGTTTGTAGTTGGTGGAGCAGAACAGATCTGATCATAAATTTCTCATCAAGACAACCATTTCCCACTCTTCCTCATCTCCAAAAGATAAGATATTGTAAATATTATGTCAGAGTACCATTGTTGTAAGCTACCATATTATTATTATTATTTTCTTTTCTTAATTATTATATTATTCATTCTCCCATTCTCACATCTCGTGACCACTCTTATTCTCTTTCTCTCTCTCTCCCTCACTCTTTCTCTCTCTATCGGTCTCTCTTTCTCTATCCCTCTCTTACTCTTTCTCTCTCTATCTCTGTCTCTCTTTCCCTCTCCCTCTCTTACTCTTCCTCTCTACGTCTGCCGCCTCAGGCTACCCCTTCAACGACGTGTGCCAGTGGTTCATTGACCGGGCGGACCTGATCTTCGTGGTGTTCGACCCCACCAAGCTGGACGTGGGCCTGGAGCTGGAGATGCTGTTCCGGCAGCTGAAGGGCCGCGAGTCCCAGATCCGCATCATCCTCAACAAGGCCGACAACCTGGCCACGCAGGACCTGATGCGCGTCTACGGCGCCCTCTTCTGGAGCCTGGCGCCGCTCATCAACGTGACCGAGCCGCCCCGCGTCTACGTCAGCTCCTTCTGGCCCTACGAGTACGCGCCCGACACCAGCCGCGACCTCTTCAAGCGCGAGGAGGTCTCCCTGCTGGAGGACCTCAACCAGGTGATCGAGAACCGGTTGGAGAACAAGATCGCCTTCATCCGCCAGCACGGGATCCGCGTGCGCATCCACGGCCTGCTGGTCGACCGCTACGTCCAGACCTTCAAGGACAAGATGAGCTTCTTCAGCGACCCCGAGCTGGTCTTCAAGGAGATCGTGGACGACCCCGACAAGTTCTACATCTTCAAGTCCATCCTGGCCAAGACCAACGTCAGCAAGTTCGACCTGCCCAACCGCGACGCCTACCGCGACTTCTTCGGCATCAACCCGGTGAACAGCTTCAAGCAGCTGTCGGCCCAGTGCTCCTACATGGGCGGCTGCCTGCTGGACAAGATCGAGAAGGCCATCACCAACGAGCTGCCCAGCCTCCTGAGCGGCATCTCCTCCGGGAAGAACCCGGGCCTCTCGTCCTGCGAAGCCACGGGCTGCGGGGAGAAGCCCAAGAACCGCTACCGCAGACACTGAGACGGAGGAGAGAGGGGAGGAGTGAGAGAGGGAAAGAGTGGAGGAAGAGGTGGAGTGGTGAGGGGGGGAGGAGAGGAGAGGTGTGCAGGGGAAGGATGGATGGTCCTCACGGCTGACCTCCTCCACCCCCCTGGCCCCGCCCCCCTTCCCTGAATCCCGTGATGTCATTGTCTGCAGGGATGGAGGTTCTTTGATTTTATTTTTGTTGTTCTTTTTTCTTTTTTTCAGAAGAATGCGGGGTGTGAGTTTGGGGTTCTAAAGGAAGGAGAAGGGGTGGAAAATTAGGGGTGGGGGTTGGGAATGGCTGAAGGGTACAGGTGTTTGTGAGGTGGAGTTTCACAGGTGAGTTTAGTCATGTCAAACTCCCTCCTCTCTCCCCTGCAAAGCAGTACAGAACTGTCGACCGGTTTGGAGAAGAAAAAAAAATACATGTTGAAAAAAAAAATAGTTGAAACGAAAAAAAAAATTGTAAAAATATTTTTAAGTGAAAAATTATGAGACTTTAACAGTCTGTGCCAGCTCCCTTGTATGTGAATAAAATGGAGAAAAAAATGGAAACAGTAGTTTGACAATTTTTGTTTGCAGTTTTATATTCAATTTTATTTCCGTTTTTTTTTTTAACTGTGTAGGGTTGGTATGAAACGACAAGCCGATTCGCTGAGTTCAAAATTTTGTATTTATTGTTGTTGCTTTTTAATGTGTCTGCAGTTTAAGTCCTTTTTTCTTTTCATGAGGAAGATTCAGACTTTCATATACAGCCCTGGGAAAAATTAGCACACAGAACTGCTGCCGGCCTCAGCCTCAGCCCACTGTTCACTGCAGCATGCCAGGTTATAATGCAGAAATTAAAACTACATGAGCTCCTTGTCTTTCATGTTACAGTTTATTTATTTACTTATTTATTTACATTTATTTATTTTATGTCCTTTCTCACGAAACCCTACAAAATATCCTGCAGGACAAAATTCCAAAGAATGCTCCTGTAAATGTTTTATACGGCACCTTTGACCTGATTTGTCGGAGATTTCTGCAAGGAGGAGAAAACTCTGTTTTCTCTGCTTCTGTTGCCCTGCTGGCTGACAGTCTACAGTCCTGGGGACAGCACAGAATACACGAGTCAGGGGTCAAGGGTCAAAATGTTCACTTTCTTGTTTCAAGCAAGAATCCCTGTTGTATTTTTCTGCTAAGATCAGTCAGTTATAAGGTCCATGCAGAGTGGGATTTTAAAGAGAAAATTATATAAGAGAAACATATGCGAATAAGATTATTATTACTATTATTATTATTATTATTATTATTATTACCATTACCAGTCTATAGTGAATGACCAACAGGTCTGGTAGATTGCCATGGGCATGCATGCTCAGAACAGAGGAGCCACAGGGTACAGTGGAAAATCTCCCTTGACTGCCACATTCTTCACAGTCACACTGGGGCTTAGAGGTGTCAGTAAGATTCGCATTATTCCTCCGCGGTTATGTAAGAGGTTAATGTGGAGTGGCGGGAACTCGGGAATGTGACTCTGATCTCGCGCCCAAAGCGTCCGTTTTATTTTTATTTTTTTCGCTACTTGTTGCTTTACTTAGAAGCGCCGGTCACAAGACTTCGCACACGACGCGCCATCTGTTTCCTGGCTTCCCACAAGTCCCACAGGAAGCGTCGGATAACACAGGAATCACTTCTCTTCATGCTGAGTGAGGAAGAGAGAGAGACGCAGAGAGAGAGTGAGAGACGCAGAGTGGGAGAGAGAGAGAGAGAGAGAGAGGAAGAGAGATGAAGGGATGAAACCTCTGTAACAGAGCTCCCCGATGGCAGTTTGCCCTTTGACCTCTGTGGAAACGGTTGCCAGCTGAAGTGTAACTGCTGTGCGACCGCGTCTTTGTGTTCCTCTGAGTGGATGGGGATTAAAGCTCATCAAAAATGTACAGGTTTTTTCTTCTCTCTCTCTCACTCTCTTTTCCTCTCTCTCTCTCTATCTCTCTCTGTAAGAATTAATTATGCATTTGACTCTACAGGCATCCTGCTTCTTGAGGAAAACAATCAGAACCGTGTCAAGAAAATACAAACAAGCTCACGCAGTGCGACAGAGACTAAATAAACATGAAAGTGTACGTGAACGTGCCCTGTATGAGAGCGGCTACTCACGTTCTGTTTCCACGTAACCGGAGAAGGAAAAGCACGGAGTAATTCTAATTCGGGAAAGCGCCTCGAACCCTGCTGTTACCACTTATGGCCACCAGAGAGAGCCCAATCTCTGAGTGTCCGCCACGGCAACTTGTCCACAGCCGGCGCACATGATATTTTGTGCTGTTGTTCTCGAAATTAATGTTTGCAAATATAAAGATAATATTCTGACGGAAATACTTTTTTTATTTTTTTTTATTACAGTATGCTCAATGAAAGCAAGAGAGACTGAAAAACGCAAGCTATTCATAATGCCGTACTAACTCTCAAATTAAAATTTCATGCATAAAGCACAGGACTCCCATCACTCAAAGAACAATAAATAAACAAATAAAATAGCAAGCAATTAATACCCGTTCAGATTGATGAAAGATCTCATAGATCAAAACATGTTTAAGACATTTTGTCATTTTCACACAGTTTAACATGATTATTAACTGTCTGAAAGACAAACTTGTCAATTTTTTTTTTTTTTTTTTTTTGCTTTTTAAGTCTTTTTTCATTTACAGTATTTTAGATAAGTAACTTGATATTGTAATAGTCTTGGTAAATTGCTGAGAGTGCAACATTGATTCATGTAATCTGGGAGAACTGAATTTTTGTGTACATTTTAAAATCAAATTGAATGCATTCAAGAGAGCAAAGTTTATCTGGAATAAAGATTTTTGACTGAATGTGATAAAAATATATAAGTTCCTTTGTTTTCTCTTTATTTGTTTTTGTGTGTTCATTAAATTATAGATTTGAAATTATATGAATATATAGAAACCGAGATATATAGATAGATCCGCATGCTCACAGATGCAGATAAACCAACATTATTCACTGAAAACATGCAACCAAAAACAGAGCTAATTTCTCTCTCTCTCTCTCTCTCACACACACACACACACACACACACATGCAACTGTAATAAACACATATATCCAGCACATACTTGTGTTTTGCACAGACTTGCAAAAAACACACACAAATAAGTAGATGCATGCACACACGTGCATATATAAGCAAAACTGTCACCCAGTCTCTTCCAGGCCAAAACAAGCAAGGGATTGTGGTAGTGATAGGCATAAAAAAACAACAGGATGGTGTGTGTGTGTGTGTGTGTGTGTGTGTGTGTATGTGCTTGTATGTGTGTGCATGTGCAAGCGTGTGTGTTTGTGGTTGTGTGTGCATCCCTGTGTTTTGCATTGTTCCTGTACTAGTATGCTGCTGAAATGTGCTGCTTTTTTTTTTTCTTTCTTTTTTTGGGGGGGGGGGGGGGGGTAGAGTAGTTTTACAACAAGGACAGAAATAAAAGTGTGATCTCTTTCCCCTTGTGGTGCAGGTGTATAGACACGCAGGTCACTTTGTCCAGTGTGGTCACACTGGCACCTGAAAGTCAAGCATTTCATAGGTTTTTTAACGGACTCTCAACTGCCTCTCTATAGCGCTATAAGTCAATATAACTGACAACGACTGAGCATGATGGGAGTTTAATTTCCTAAAAGAACATGAGCAGTAGACCCCTGGACGTCTTGTTGTGTGTTGTGTAAGATTAAATTTGGAATAGTCTGCAATCGCAAGGAGTCAGAAACACAGTTAGGAGTTCATATGGGAACAACATCGGCCTGTTCTTGACAGCATTTCATAGGTAAATATACGAAAAACGTCGAAAACACATCCACAAAGGTTAGATTTAGCTATGACAAAAAGGCACTGTAACTGACTAGTGAAAACACAGTCAATCACATGCGCAAATGCACGCGCGCACAGACGTTGCCATAGATCAAATCAAACTATCGGCATTCGACTTTATTGGATCCGAAGTGCAAGCCTACAAGGGTAATCTCTTCTCCATTGCTAGCTAGAGCAGAGGGGAATGCTTGACCTGTGTAGCAAGGTCACGTCAGGCTCTAGTGCACCTTAACGCCGCTTTGCTTGGCAGTTGTCATAGTTATCGCCTCACGCGCCTCATACAGTGTGAAACCGCAAACGCAACACCTCACGTCATTATAATAAAACATGATTGGTGCAAAAAATAAATAAATAAAATAGAAAACATTCACGTGTAAATCTAATCTAATTAAAAAAAACACTGTACTCATTTTCAGTTGTTTGACAGATCATTTAATCTCAGTTCTGGAAGCTGCCTGTGAAACAGATGGCTATTAATCCAAGTCAGCGGTAGATTCTCTTCTAACGGCGAAGACAGGGCGGGAGGGGGGTCGTATCTGTCTGTGTGTGCATGCCTGGAAATATTGCCGTTTGGTCACGCTCGCCACTCCCGGAACAGGAGTGACATATCGGTGCGTCCCAGTCGCTCGATCTCCCCTGACGCAGTGTAGGCTGAAGTGAAAATGGTTACGTGGTTGCGTGCCAGCAACGTTGCAGATATATCTGAAAACAAATATGATAAGGTGCTACTGTGGAGGGCCAGACTTGAAATGACACGGTCGATAATGGCTAATGAACAAGGATCAAACAGTGATTTCATTTTTATGTATGTGTCCTCAAATGGTACGCAACAGCACTTGTTTGTAGTGCTGCTGTTGGCCAGAACAGTGTCGGTGGTGACAAATTCTTATATATTTGCCAATTAGCTACTACGGTTTACTCTGCTTAACTGCTGGTTAGTTCCGAAGTCGGCGATATAGACAACTTAGGATATCCTTAAATGTTTAGTTTGTTTAAAAACACTTGTTTTGGAATGATCACACGCCAGCGTATTTAACAGGATCAAACCAGTTCCATCTCTCTGTAGTAACGGGCAGCCTACATTGTATTTCTTTCGTCGGTTCCCACGAAATCAGCCCTGACACTGAATTTGGGCAGGAAATTGCTCGAGTCTGTGCGCTTCCCGTTGCCTTTTGCGTCAAACAGCTGTATGCTTCTGAAGGCGAAGCGCCACAGCGTTCACTGAAAAGAACACTGGTCGCTGAACTCGCATTAAAATGCAACGAAGTGTTATCTGAAAAATATCAAACGTTTGTGTTTGGTCTGGCGCAGTGTCGTGGGAGCAGTTGGTATGCTTTTCTGAAGTGGGAGAAAGCGAGAAAGCGGTGGTGTGGACTGTGGAGCTTGAAAATGCTATAATCTCGCTTATTATTAAAGTTCCCAGCAAAAAATAAAAAAATAAAAAACACCGATTTCGCAGCAATTCACACCCCTTGCTCGCTGTCGGTACCTGCACTGCTATGCGCAGCCCCACGGCACAAGAACGCGCATGGCGAACACGTCACCCGGGAGTTTGGGACCCCCTGTTGATTTTATCTGTCGAAAAAAAGGGAAGGTGGCAGTCATGGGCGTCTGAAGGAAGGGAGACTGAGAGAAGGTGTGGGCGCGCTCGGACGCGCTCATTGCGGTTAAAGAGAAAGGACACCCCCACACCTCCCCTCGACTGCGTGCTCGCCACCCCTCATTTTAGGTTAGATGTGCGTGCGCGCATCCCCACTATGCCCCCTCCCCTCTATTATATTACTGTAGCACTCCCTCGCCGTACACTCACTCCGTCGGTTTGCGAATTCTGAAGGACTGGGAAGATGGTGGCAGCGTCGGCATTGTCGTCTTCACTCGGATAGGTGAAGCTACTCGGCTACCCATTGCGGTATTCCCCGGACATAATGACTTAACTGCCTATGGCCGGGCAACAGGGGGGAGAATGTCGAAAAGGGAAGAGGACGAGTCATAACCGTATTAAATGACAAGGGGACGTCTAAAAGCAGTAACCGGACCTGTGCTGATTTGAGCGAATAGTAAATGTAGACGTCGCCTCTCTTTCGTCTTCACTCCGTGCGGTTGAATTGAAGTCGCAGGACCAAGGAGACCACTTTTTTTCCCCACAAGACTCCCCGAGCCGAGGGAACGTGAAGGGGAGGGGAGGATTTGCAATTAGCCCGTTCTCCCCATGCGGTTACAATCCGTCTGTCTAATGAAGGGGATTGTGGCCTGGGAAAACTTTCGATGCAACCGGGAATCATGAAGGAGCACGTCCGACATATCAACACTTTTATACATTTTTACCGGGATGCTGTATAGAAGTTTAGGCTGATTATTTCCTATTTTTTCAGTTGGATTTTACGGAAGCTTAGAGGTAAACATTGATAGCCTTCAATACTAAGCCTTCAAGACCAGGACATTTCCCACACCGTAGGTATTATTAGTATTACTAAGATTAATATAATTATCGTTATCTTTTTACTAGCCACATGTTTTGAGCTGCTGGCTAAGTACTGCTCTTTTTTTTTTTGGTAAGTGTGCGGTGCAAGTGGAAAAATTGAAATAACGCTGCACATTTTCTTCAATTTCTTGCAACGCTCTACTTAACGCTACATAATACTTTGTATTATTCTCATTGCAAACTCTCGTCCAGCCCTCCTTTTTAGGAACTGGGGAGACCAGCCGTGGAGATCCGGAGAGGGAATTCAGGAAAGGACGGTGCTCCGTCCATGGAAATACTGGCGAATAGGCCCTCCCGTTGAATTTGGACGGGGTGTGTGCATTTTGGGCGAAAGGCGCCAGCTCCAAATTTTAGTTTCTTCAAAACACCGCAACGATGCCTTAGTACTCGCACTTGAACCTTCTGCCAAGTTTTAAGGTGTGTTGAGCAAGGTAATGTTAAGCTCGCTCCCTGCCCTTAGCCCAAATCGAATGGAAATGTATTGTGTTTTCTCGAAATGTTATACATTCAAAGAGAAAGAAAACAGTTTTCTAAAGATTTAAAAAATGATTAATTGTCAACGGCAGTGTTTGCCAAAACTGAGCGGAAACAAATAAACAACTGTAGGCTACCCAAGTCTACTTCAGCTTTGTTTACTGACATATATAAATTAACTTAGCTACTTACATAAATAACTATGACTGGTGGGCTGAGACAGTAAGGCAAAACATATGCCGTGTTCGCAATTCCGGGATTAATACTTCGATGCACTTTATTATCAGACGTTTCGGTGTGAGTTATTTGAGCAGAACAACATTGTCTAGAATCGTGAGGAGAGGTGGTTTACTGAGCGTAGTTAACTGGTCGAGCTGTCAACGACGTTGGCATCGCAACAAAACCTCGCTTGGGGTGGTCGGTAGAGGTGATACGAACTTTTCTATGTTGTTTTATTAATATTTTGTCTTAATTTGTGTAAAGTATGAGGAAAGGAGTTTTAAAACCTGCGTTTAATTATCCGGGATTAGAGGAAAACTAGACTTGAATTACTGCGACGTTACTTTCAGGCAATGCACGAGCACTTGACGCATTCGAGTGCTTCAAAACAGAGAGAGAAAGAGGAATGTGAGGATTGACGTCATGAGGTGGAATAATGAACTACTCAAGTATCTGGAAGGGTCCTAGAGCGTGAGCGGACCGTTTACGCTGCGCAAGTTTTTTTTTTCTTAATCAACTTTTTTTATTTATCTTTTTTCTCTCCTGCCCTTTTTCATTTTGATATCCATCCGCTTTCTACTGTGCATAGTTCGGACGTAGCTGAACAACAGGCCAGCCTACTGTGGGGACTTAATCTTGGAGTTATTCCGGTGAGTCTGTGCTCCTGGTGTCGCGTAACGGAAACATGGCATCACCGCAGCACCAGCAGCTCCTGCGCAATACGGAGGTGAGCTGCGACTCCAGCGGCGATGGCGCAGTGTCGGTGCGGATCAGCGGCGCCAAGCCGCAGAAGCAGCAGCAGCAGCAGCACCCTCACGGCGTCGGGAGCACGGGCTGCGGGGGTGGCGCTGGGGGGTCGAAGCGCTGCAAGTACAGCATTTCCTCCAGCTGCAGCTCCGGGGAGTCTGGCATGCGGAGGACGGCGGTGAAGGGGCTGAGGCACCACAGGAAGGTGCCCCAGCTTTTCGAGAGGTCGGCGGCGCAGTTCTGGGACCCCGGGTTCGACTCGCCCATCCTGGAGGAGGCCTGCCGGGAGCGCTGCTTCCCGCAGACGCAGCGCCACTTCCGCTACGTCCTGTTCTACCTGTCCGCCGCCAGCTTCCTGTGGGGCGTGTACTTCGCTGCCAACCCCGCCCGCTGTGACCCCGTCGCCTTCCTGGTGCCCACCGCCTCCTTCCTCCTCTTCTGCCTCCTCCTCTTCCTCTTCACGTTCACCCGGCTCTATGCTCGCTTCTACAACCAGGCCTGCCTTTTGCTCATCCTGGCCACCTTTGCACTCACCCTGGCCCCGCAGGTGCAGACCTCCGGCTTCGGGGACCTGGAGGTTCCCCCCTCGGAAGAGGACGACGTCGTCACCTGGGAAACGGGGAACGTGACCCTCGCCGGCCCCCCCCTCGGCGGACGGCCCCCGGGCCCCCTGCCTCTCCCCCGTGGGCACCTTCTCCCTCTGCATGGAGGTGCTGCTCCTGCTGTACAGCATGCTGCACGTGCGCCTGTACGCCTCCGTCCTGCTGGGGCTGCTGTACTCGGCCTCCTTCGAGGCGCTGGGCTGGATGCACCTGGCCCCGGGCGGCCCGCGCGCCCGCGACTCGGACTGGGAGACGCTGGGCTGGCTGGCGCCGGCCCGGGCCCTGCTGCACCTGTGCGCCCACGCCATCGGCGTGCAGCTGTTCCTCATGTCCGAGGTGCGGTCCCGCAGCACCTTCCTGAAGGTGGGCCAGGCCATCATGCACGGGAAGGACCTGGAGGTGGAGAAGGCGCTGAAGGAGCGCATGATCCACTCCGTCATGCCGCGCCGCGTGGCCGACGAGCTGATGAAGCAGGGCGACGACGAGGGCGAGGCCTCCGGCAAGCGCTACTCCACCCACGGCGCCGCGGGCGTCTGCTCGGCCGCCGCCGCCGCCGCCGCCTCCTCCAGCCCCAAGGGCAACAAGAGGAAGAAGACCTCCATCCCCCGGGGGCAGATCATCTTCCGGCCCTTCAACATGAAGCGCATGGAGCCGGTCAGCATCCTGTTCGCCGACATCGTGGGCTTCACCAAGATGAGCGCCAACAAGTCGGCGCACGCCCTGGTGGGGCTCCTCAACGACCTCTTCGGCCGCTTCGACCGGCTGTGCGAGCTGACGCGCTGCGAGAAGATCAGCACGCTGGGCGACTGCTACTACTGCGTGGCGGGCTGCCCCGAGCCCCGCCCGGACCACGCCTACTGCTGCGTGGAGATGGGCCTGGGCATGATCCAGGCCATCGAGCAGTTCTGCCAGGAGAAGCGGGAGATGGTGGACATGCGCGTGGGCGTGCACACGGGCACCGTGCTGTGCGGCATCCTGGGCATGAAGCGCTTCAAGTTCGACGTCTGGTCCAACGACGTCAACCTGGCCAACCTGATGGAGCAGCTGGGCGTGGCCGGGAAGGTGCACCTCTCCGAGGCCACCGCCGGGTTCCTGGACGACCGCTACCATCGCGAGGACGGGCGGGTGACGGAGCGGGTGGGGCAGAGCGTGGTGACGGAGCAGCTGAAAGGTAAGGGGGGGGGGGGCGGCGGGGGGTTTGGGGGTCCAGTGGGAGGACAGGTTTGTGTGTGTCTGTGTGTGTGTGTGTTTCCTCCCTCCAGGAACATTCTTGGGTGGATTGTAGCACAAATTAAAGCAGTATGAAGAAGATGCTGGATCCGTCACCATCCTCCTCAGTGTGCTGTGATTAGAAAGACACGGAATAGCTCAAAGTGCTGCGCATCATGCCGTTTCCACGTAACAGATTCATGGTATGATGTCATGGTGGTGAGGCTTAAAGTTCACTAGAAGGGATTGGAGACAGGCAGTCTCAGGCAGCGGAGCCCAGATTTACTTTGTCTGGTGTTTGTGCGCAGTGCGTAGTTAACGGTGTTTGCGGCCCTGAGATAAATTGCCGATACGCTGGCTCTCGACAGAGGTGGATCATGTTGTGCAAACATCGTTTGTTGGAGGACCAACTTGTGCAAATGTTTGGAGTGGAAAGGTAGCATGTCTGGGGTGCCTCCCCGAGCAATGACGGGTAACAGAGCTTGTACTTCCTGTAGTGTGAGCAGGGCGAGGGGGGGGGCTGAGGTCAGAGAAATTTCTGTCCAAAAGAGCTTTGAATTAAAAAAAAAAAAAACTTTTCTAACTTTTTCAATCACTTTTACTTTTCTGTTGACTCTGAGGAAGGTGCCCCAGATGTCAGACTGACAGTTGCCCTGTTTTATTAAAGGTGTCCTGTTTCTGAGCTCGAAGTGCTGCTCTACTTATTGTGGAAGAGCGCCTGTGAAGTTATCCAGGCAAGGATCTCTTTTTATAGAGCGCTTGGATGGCTCTTCTGTGCCGGATTTTTGTGTGAATTGTTTCGTGGTTTATGGTCCTGGCTTCAGCGGTTCGGGTCCGGTCTAAGGATCCCCCTGAGGTTGTATAGGGGGGTTTGTGGACCGTAGTCTGGCTCTTAACCTCCTGTTGGGCTATATCGCCGTCTGTCTGGGCTGGTCTGCGATCCTGGCGGTCGTAGCCCTGGACCCCGCGGCCTGTCCTCGGTCCGCTTGTGCCCGCGGAAAATTTGCCAGCCGGCTTCATCTCGGGCGTTGGCACTTTGTCCTTAACCTGCTCTTGAGGTTGTGTGAAAAAGCGCTTAATTTGTTTTACATTGCCGGAAGGTGCCGCGGAAAGTGATCGCCCCCTCGTATGAAAGATGATTTTTGGGACCCGGCCCAGTTTCGTGGCCGATTCTTGGCCTAGCTTGTGAGATAGTGATGTAATATTAAATTTACCGCTCAATTTTTGCCCACCCCCCCACCCCTCCTTCACTGAAGGAAAACTCAGCTCAGGCAGAGCAGACCTTTTCCAAAAATATTTATGTTTGGAAAAAAAACCCACGAACGTTAAAATGGCATTAATAATCTCCAAATAACCGTAGCACCTTTTAAAGTGAATACTTTTTTAATGCAGTTTTTTATTTTGCATGCTGTCCATCCAGCCTCCATGTTTTGATGGGTAGTAGCGATGTTGTGTAGAGCTGTCATTAACTGCGTCATATGGAACGTGTGTGATCGTATGGGAGGCGCTATTCAGTGTCTGAGTTCAGGGGATACTGATTTGGCATAGAGTAATTCAGTGACTGAGTTCAGGGGATACTGATTTGGCATAGAGTAATTCAGTGACTGAGTTCAGGGGATACTGATTTGGCATAGAGTAATTCAGTGACTGATGGTGGTTGGTGTTGGCATTGGTGTGTGTGTTAGAGTGTGAGTGAGTGTGTGCATGTGAGGGCGTGCATGAGAGGTGTATGTGCCATGTCCAGGTGTGTATGTGTGTTCATGTGAGCGAGTGTGTGTGTGAGAGGGTGTGTGTGTGTGTGACAGTGTGTGTGTGTGTGTGTGTGTGTGCGAGAGTGAGTGTGTGTGTGTGTGCGAGAGTGTGTGTGTGTGTGACTGTGTGTGTGTGTGTGTGTGTGTGTGTGTGTGTGTGTGCGCGAGAGTGAGTGTGTGTGACTGTGTGTGTGTGTGTGTGTGCGTGTGTGCGAGAGTGAGTGTGTGTGACTGTGTGTGTGTGTGCGAGAGTCGGTGATTGTGTGTGTGACTGTGTGTGTGTGTGTGTGTGCGAGAGAGTCAGTGTGAGTGTGTGTGACTGTGTGTGTGTGTGTGTGCGAGAGAGTCAGTGATTGTGTGTGTGACTGTGTGTGTGTGTGTGTGTGCGAGAGAGTCGGTGATTGTGTGTGTGAGTGGCCATTTGTCCTCTGAATGTGTTCTCTCCCTATGACTCATCTTACACCAAAGCAGTACAAGGTTGCTTATGAAGACCAGACATAACCTTCAGTTTTTCATTTTGAAGGCCCGTCTGCCAAACTGCCCGCTGCCTTCTGTAACGCCTCTGGTGGTTCAGCGGCAACTCCCAAAACACGGGTTCTTTCCACGAGCCGAGCCTTCAGCCTGCACTGGGGTTTTGGTGCCCACCTTGTACCAGAGGCTGAGTAGGCCCCCACCATGACGGGGTAGAACAATATGGTAGAAATCCTGTTTCGCTATCTTCAGGTGAAATGGCCTCCTTAAAAAAGCACTATGCAACTTGCCACGGTGAGCGAGTGCTTATTCTGGAAAAGGTTGGGCGGCGGTGTAGTGCGCTGGTTAGGGAACTGTGTCTGTAACCCTAGGTTGTTGATTTGATTCCCAGTTTGGGGTGCTGGTGTTGTACCTGTCCTCTTAACCTGACTTGCTTCTGTAAAAAATAATCAGCTGCGTAAATGGAAAATAAAAATAGTGTGCTCATAAGTTGCTCTGGGTAAGATTGTCTGAATAAATGAAAATGTAAAAATGAAAAATTTATTAACAAAAGCGTTTAAAAACCCAGTGATTTCAGTCACCCCGTCCAGTTTGAACACCACCCCCCCCCACCCCCCCATTCTGTGGACTCGCTGTCACTGCAGAGCGTCTGTTGGGCCGATCCTCCTGGGATTGTGTAATTCCTCAGTGCGGATTCGGCACAACGGCGTGATTTGTGGGGCCATCTTTTTCCTCTCGTCCGTGAGACTCACATGTCCGCTGTCTGGAGACCACACGCCTGCTTGATGGATGTGGGTTTCCCTCTCCCTCTCTCTCTCTCTCTCTCTCTCTCTCTCTCTCTCCCTCTCTCTCTCTCTCTCTCTCTCTCTCTCTCTCTCTCTCTCTCTCTCGCGCTGACCAACCAACCGGGTGTCCTGGTTCAGGGAGCCCCCCCCCCCCCCCCCCACCCCCACCACCGCCTCCCTGTCCCCTTGACTTGCACTGTGCACAATGTCCCAAGGATTTATTCTCCCGATTTACTGCCCTTGTGGAAGCTCATGTCAGATGCGGATTGTGCTTTGGCGTTGAGGAAGCTTTTCCATGACAGGGGTCCTGAACATCCACGTGGGTAAAAAGCTCCTTCTAGATGTCAGCCTGCGGAGCTCTGGTAAAGAAAAGCACTCCTTTATTCCCAGTGCTAATCATTAGCAAAGCACTGCTTTGCCCACGACACAAATCATCGCTCAAACCGGCAGTTGACCTGCATGTTATCTTTAGCAAATGGCTCCCTTGACCTGGATGTTGTCATAAGCGGATCACAGCGTGGACACAGATGCTAACGGTTGGCACGTTGCGGCTTTGTACCGACGATGCTGACATCGTAATTAAGTCAGAGCTTTGACCCTGATGCCGGTGATGATCGAATCGCAGTTTTGACCCGGTCGCATTTGCCCCAGGTGCTGGTCGCGATAATGGCAACGGTGGTATTTGGGCTGGTATATCATAAAGGACATTTACGTGATGGGTTTTTGGTTCCAGATGGGGGGGGGGGGGGGGGGGGGGATCCTACGAGCCTTTGTGGCAGTTTAGCACCCCTCAGCTTTACTGCTTGTTCACATTGCGCGTGTCAGTGAAAACCATACAGGGCTACATGCGTGGGATGAGAATGGAGCTAAACCTGACTGTTGAGTGGTCTGCAGTCACCAGCAGTTTTTGTCTGTCCTCGTCCCATTTGCTTCCTCCTGCCGCCCCCCCCCCCCCGATCCCACCCGTTTCGGCCAGCTGTGGCCGGAGCATCTGGGCTGTCTCCCCGATGTGTCTGGCCCGGCACAGCCGCCTGGTGTGTTTACACTCGCGAAGCTAACGCTAACATTTCTATCTTTGGCTTCGTCCTCTGGAAAGTACCTGGGCTGTGTGGTCCGGGCTTTGCTGAAGCTTCGGGGTGGAAACGCATCCGGGAGTGCTTGGAGCCTACCTTTTCGTGGTGGTTGGGGTGGGGTTGTTGGCATGGGTTATTGGAGGAGTTTTTTTTGTGTTCACACATCCAGTGAGTATCTGATATTTTCCTTGAAGTCTAAACATCAAATCTTCACTTGGATTTGGAATTCTTCTAATTGGATTTGGACCTCATTCTCATGTGGTCCTAAACCTGATAAATACCCGATACCTGGCCATGCAACTAGTGTCTGACTGGTCGAATCAGAATTTATTTATTTATTTAGAGCCCACTCATCGTTCCCCACGTGACACAGTTTTCACTGACATCATTTCACGACAGAAATAAGAAACCTGCAGCTCGTCTAAACGGACAAATCCGATTTGGCTGCTTACATAATTACTGTGTGGACATTTGCCTGAAAAATAGATCAGATCTGAGCACGAAGGCCTGCTGTCTAAACTAAGCTAATGAAGTTCTGGGGGGGGGGGGGGGTTGGGGAGGGGGGGGGGGGGGGGGGGGGGGGGGGGCATTGCTAAATGACTTAAAATCCCTTAGCTTGCCGAATCACTCTTCACTCAGCTTTGTTGTTGAAGTTTTTTAAAAATAGAACTGCTTTTCCCATGTTCCCTTTAGTTTACAGGAGGGCATAATTGCCCTCTCGCTAATTTAAGCGTGTCCCATCATCACAACATCCTCTGAGTCTGGAGCGGATGCACTCGCACACACACACGGCCTCTGAGCATCTGGGGGCAGACTGCAGATCCCCAACAGGCCAGAGGGGTCGCTGTTTTGCAGTGATGTGAAGAATTCCCTGCCCACAGAAACCCTTCCTGGATGGTCGATTGTGTGGTTGTGTGTGCCAGTCCCAGGTTCCCGGTTCCTGTAAGCACTGCCGTGGCCTGGATTCTTTCTCAGACCAGTACGGTGTGCTGTGGCACCCACGCTGGGTGCTTGGACTGGAAAAACCCTTCCATTCCAATTCGCATTTAAAAAAAAAAAAAAAACCTTATGGATCGATAGTAGTCAGTGGTGGCGCTAAGCTAATTTGTGTTCAGCCAGTTCACTGCTACTAATTAGGCTACCGACAGCATGTGAGCTGCTGTTTATGGGCCCTTGGGGACTTCTTTCTGAATGCCTGTTGAGGGCAAGGTGAGCCGGGTTGGAAATGCTCTGAAATGGCGCAGCTGTTGTGCTAAAGCCCTGCGCCCCATGTACTGTCAGTATAATTCAGTAAGCGGGATCTGGGCAATCCCGTCATGTCAACTAAAAAAATTCTCCAAAAGATATGCTAAGAAGACTTCGTTTATAACCTGTTTTTTTCCTGTTGTCAGTTATCGTTGGCCCCGTTGCCAAAGAACATTTTTTTGGTTTGTCGAGCACAAAGAAGCGAGTATGTTGTAACCTGCGAACTGTGTTTTCTGGAAAACCACAGCGGGAGTAAAACACCTCTGCAAGTGGAAGTAATTACTGTGATTTATTAGTGCTTCTGAGCACCAGCAAAGGCTGCTTGGAAAGCTTGTAATAGCGCTGGCAGTGGACAGCAAAAAAAAAAAAAAAAAAAAAAAAAAATCAAAAAAAAAAAAATTCTGTGAAGAGATTCATGGCTGCTGGATGGCTCATCCGCTGTTCGTGTGCGTGGACGGGGCCGTGCAGCCTGGTGTCCAAACCGGACTGTGCCAGTGCCGGCTGTGGCAGATGGCCCGGCAGGATGACATGTAATTGGCGAGGTGTCACTCAGGAATCGAGGCTTTCAGTTGGCCGGGATAAAGATGTCATCGCGTGCCAGCGCCCCCTGCTGGTCCGACGGACGCCAGCGGACCGGCTTTTGAGCAGCTTGTGATGCGTCCTCTTTCGGCCCATGTCTGTGTGAGCCTGACTGGTAGACCGCGGCGGGATGAGGAATGGCGGCTGATGCTTCGGAAGACAGAACACGCTTCAGCCGTGCCATCCCTAATCGCTGGGGGGGGGGGGGGGGTGTGGCAGTGAGTTCTGACAATTGGGCGTTCCAAATTAGGGAGAAAAGGGGGTGCAAAGCATTTAAAAAAAGAGAGATTGGCTGATTCAGTTTGTTGTTGCTCCGTTACCCATTAGAACCAGAACACTCCTTAGACACGACCCTTGCCTCGCGATTGTCTTTGCTCTGCCTCCCGGAACTTTGCTGGTGCTGAGCCGGGCCGGGCCGGGCGGGGGGGGGGGGGGGGGGGGGGCAGGGGGTGTTCTCTGTGTAGACGGTCCGCTGTCAGGGTAAGCGTCTGGGAGGGGATGAATTCTCTGGAAAATTTTTGAACTGAGCTCCCACCCCTGCCCCTGCCCCCTTAGCCCTGTGGAGGAGGGCTTGTGTAATCTGTCCTGCTGGTCTGGGGTTCGGCCAGCGTGCTCTTTAGGGTGAAATCTAATAACACGCACTCCTGACCTTCAGGAGCCAAGAGCACGGCGCCACAGAGGGTGGAGCCAGAGAGGAAGACATGTTGGGTTACAGTGTGTGTGTGTGTGCGTGTGTGTGTGCGCGTGCGTGTGCGTGTGCGTGTGCGAGAGAGAGTCCGTAAGTCTGTGTGTGTGTGTGTGTGTGTGTGTGCACGAGAGCGAGTCCGTAAGTCTGTGAGTCTGTGTGTGTGTGTGTGTGTGTGTGTGCACGTTGTGTGTGTGCATGAACAGTAATCTGCAATGAAAACCTTTTTTTAAAAATGGTGCTCGTGTGTGTTGGATAGAGGGGTTTTTCCAAACTTTCTCATTGAATGTTTTAACACAGGCTTAACTTGTGAGAGGGACAATTCTATTTTTAAACTTCCTACTCTGCAAAATTGTTTCCCATGTTTGGCTCTTTTTTGTATTTGTTTATTTTTTGTTCAGTCCTGCCAGCGAAGCCGGTTGGAGTTTAGCTCAACCTGAGGCTGAGAACAGGGCGAGGAGGAGGAGGAGCTGGTCAGCTGTGGGCGGGGGCAGTTGCCATTTTAGACTGTAAGGGATCCCTGTTGATGGGAACCCTGGGTCTGTTGGCTGGCGATGCAGGGGGGGGAGCAGTGTTGCCGGCGCACCTCTCAGTGCCCACAGCTACCAGTGAGCTGACGGCTACGCTACAGCAGGGCTGAATTCAGGTCCACTTCAACGTGTCCCCTTCCCCTCGCTCTCTTCCCTCGAATGAGCCGTCTCGTGATGAAATTTGTGATGTGCAACAAGTGAACTTAACGGGCGCTCTGCGCGAGAGGATAGACGAGGAACAAACCAAAACAGAACTCAGCGGGCCTCGCAGCCCGTACTGGAAGTACATTTTTTTTAGTAGGACTTTGGAAGGTTCATGAATAATTCATAACGATCTTTACCCTAGCTTATCTTGAGTGATAATAAAAAACATACCGGCTGGTCTTATAAAACACTATCGCCGGTCTTTGTGGTGCCTTAAGTGAGGATTTCTTGTAAAACCTCTCGCAGAAACACAAAGCCAAAAGCACGTGGGCTAGAGGATCTGACAAAGTTCAGTTCTCATTTCTTAATCCCCCTTCCCGTCCCTCAACTCATGAATGCACTCATGAATTATTCACAATCCTTCTAAAAATGATCTTTCAAAAAAAAAAAAAGCTCCTCCTCTGTTTGACAGCTGTGCATGGACTCATCCTCTCTTCTTCACGTGTGGAGCGTTGCATTGTGGGATTTTTGCTGGAAGCTCGGATTTTGTACCCTTGGTCGCGAGGGAGGAGAAACGAGGGAATATAATTGCTCCTTCGCCTTTTATAAATCGGAACTGAACACCGCTTTGCATGGCTGCGATATTTCATCTTGCCATCTTGGGGATTCCCACTTGAGTCAAGAGAAGGGAACGTCATGAAGAAAAGAATTAAACTCTGATCTGAAGGCAGCCCAGGGTTCCGCCAGATTATTGGGGAGCTCCCAGCCCGTTCACCTTCATGGAGTCCCAGGGTATCCCCCCAAAACGCGCAGTCTGGGGAACCCCCGTGCTATAGTACAGCGCAGCACGGGAGTGTTGGTGTATAATATTGGTAGCCGGGGATTCTGCTTCAGTGATGGATCACCTATTAGCATTAGTAGCCTACTAGCCCGTATTTAGCTGCGTGTGATTATGAGGATTAAACGGACTGAAATGGCGGAACAGTTAAGCACTGTCAAAGGCAGACTGAGCGCTTGTTTGTATTTGGCTCACCGCTGCCGGGGTTGTGGATTTGGGAGGGGCGGAGACGAGGGCGTGGCCTCTGCCAAAGCCCGTGATGTTGCCACGGCTCCTTTTCACGGCACGGGTTGAGATTTCGGGCCTCGCAGGGGGGAGTCTGACCCCCCCTGTGGGTGCGTGCTCTCACCGTAGCCGGCTCCGGCGCGGTCTGGATGCTGTACTGGGCCGTGGGGTCTGGAGCAGTGCCTGAACAGGATGAGCGACCCCTCAGCCTTCTGCCCCTAGAATGTGAAATGTCCCAAACCGCGTGAGGTATTCACTTTTGCCCCATTGTGAGAGGATGCCAATAGTAATATGCCTGCTAGACGTAATTATTTATCATCCTGTGTTAATACTTTGTGTAGCCTTGTGGATCCATGTATTTATGGTATGTAAAAACCGGCTGATCGTTTGCACAGGCCTTGTGTGTGTGCGCGGCCTCCCTGTGCTGGAGGTGGGTCGCCTAAGCAACCCGGCTCTAACGCATCGGGCGCAGAGAGCGCGGTGGGCGGGTCCTTAGGGGCGCTGATTGACAGCGTGCGGCTACTCGGTTCGCTGTTTCGGTCGGTGAAATGTCATGGAGTCCCCGTCGCTGCTTGTGAGAGCGATCGGGGCGGATCCAGCCGTGCGTGCTGAGCAGGGGCGACCCAGTGCCAGGGATTAGTCATTTATCTCCTGAAACGGAAAAAAAAAAAAAGAAAAAAAAAAAACACGTACGCTGTCCTGGGACACCTGAGTCATTGACGCTGGGCGGTCAGAGCCAGCTTAAGTGAGGAGGGAGATTGGTGAGCGTTTGCTGTGAGACCTGGCTGATTTTGGCAGGGGCGAGTGAGGCCGGTGCAGGGGTCGGGTGTCCCAGGCGTGAGTTCGATGGGACAGGGTGGCAGAGTGGGCAGATTTGGGCGGATGAGAACTGGCTGCAGAGCGGGTGGTGCCAGCTGCACCTCACAGCCCTCCCTTCTCTCCGAGGACACTGCCCCCCCCCCCCCCCCCCCATACAGAGGACTCTGCCCCCCCCCCCACTACCCACTATAGAGGACTCTGCACCTGTTCAAATCTGCTGGGCTGCAGCATTTTTCTCTGTCTCCCTTTCTTTCTTACTTACTCTCACTTATTCACTGTCTCTCTCCCCTTCACCATCTCTCCCGTCCTCTCTCCCTCCCTCTGTCTCACTCTCTTCCCTCACTCTCTTCCTCCCTCTGTACTTCTCTCACCCTCTCCTTCCCTCTTTCTCACTCACTCACTCTCTCTCTCATTGATTCGCTCTCTTTCTGTTCCTCTCCCTCACACACACTCTCTCCCCCCTTGCTCTTTGACTCTCTCTTCTGATTCTCTCTCTCCCTCTCGTTTGGAAGTGATCCCTTAACTGCAGTAGGGACAGTGAACAGAGCTGTGTCCATCACCAGGAAATCTCACCCTGAGCCTCTGTCCTTGGGCTTCAAGTGCGTGCGCGTGTGTGCGTGTGTGCGCGTGTGTGCGTGTGTGTGTGTGTGTGCGTGTGTGTGCGCGTGCGTGCGCGTGTGTGTGTGTGTGTGTGTCCGCATGTGTGCATGCGTGTTTGTGTGTCTGTGTCTGTGTGTGTCAGGTGTACCTGAGATAGTTGTAATGTGCAGACACACAGATTATCTGAAGAGAACAGCTTGTTTTCCTCGCACTGTAAAGCCGCAGCTCTTCCCGCTGTTCTTGGCGCACAAATAATTGTTGTCCTTTTGCCTTCGCTGCAGGTCCTTGCTCACACACACACCCGAGTGGCAAGGTCAGTCGTAAATCACCACAGCGCTGCTGCTCTCTTTTAAAGAGCAGGGCTGGATGTGAGCTTGTGCTGTGCTTCAGAGACGCGGTGGCCAGGAACCGCGTAAACGGACGACTGTTCTTCGAAAGGCTAGATTCGTGCAGTTTATGACTTGACCATAAAAATTTGCCTTGTTGGGTTTACAGCTTGACTGTTAACAGACTGCACCCCCCCCCTCCCCAACCCCCCAAAACAAGATTAGTTTGGCTCTGATTATTTTCAGTTGTGGACAGTGGTTCTGTGCAGTGGAAGCTGGTCCTTCATTACATGAAATATAAATCGGATGAATCATGTTTCGTAAAAATATAACTTGTTTCCATTGCGTGGAATCACTGGCCCCTGCTGAATTAAGAAGATCCGAAGAATACTGTTTCTCAGACCCCAAACACTGCTCACCGCACCCCCACACATCCCACTCTCTCTCTCTCTCACATTTTAACACCGCCCTCCCTGTCGGCGTAACTGGAACAGTAGATCTGGGAGAGCGTACCACAGGACCACAGTATTCAGTTTTTTACTTCATCTCGCTTTTCTTATGTTTTATTTCACCACAAAGTCCCCGTCGAGATTCACATTTTGAGGGAGACCTGATGTAAAACGCAGTAACGACAAACGATCAGCAGTTAAAGTGACGGTAACGTCACCTTCCCACAGCATTCTGGCTTTCCCACGACGCAGCTGTTGCTGTTGTAACTGTGGTAACCATGGTTACTGTTAATGTTGTAACTGCGATTACTGTTGGTACGGTTGTAACTGTTGTAACTGTTGTTACAGTTGTTACATTGTAGGAATGTCGCATCACTGCGAAGGAGAGGACCTTGGTTGCTGATTGTGTACACAGAACATTCTGAAGGCTCTTTGGACTTTTCCTGCAGTCTTTCCATGAGCTCAGGCTACGTTATCGCAAAAGATTTTTATTTATCTGTGCCCGTTTTCGTTGCCGGTTTTGTTTTCTTTAGAGCTCTCTGGAGTCGGTGCGCTTCGACAACAGCGAGCGCGGTTTTTGACGCACTGCGTGACACGCTGACTTCTGTCAGCTGTGCTCGCTGTGCTTCGGCTCTCTCAGGAAGCATCGCAGGGCGGGAGCACGTGACCTTAATTCTGTTTTGGGGTCTTTCAAGATGCAAACGGTCGTTACGCCTCCTGGATCAGGCGCTTAATTGGGTGCGTTTCATTCCACCGCGAGTGAGCCAGTGTGATAAATGTGCAGTGCACACACGACGGTAATAAAAAAGCATAATGGTGATTAATCAACGTAAGATGACGCTGCGTTTGGCCGGGGTGTCAGCGATGGACGTGCGATCAGAACGCAAGTCCGCCAGTTTGCCATACGAGCGTTGTCATGGTTTCCAGCCGTCCTAATCCGCGCTGCCTGTGTTGTTGTACCCTGATGACGCACTAGACGCGCTGCTCAAGTGTAAGTCTGAGGAAGCAGGGACCCCCCCCCCCCCAGTGCTGTACTGCTTTTTCGGTGCGCTGCTCTGGAGTAGAGCTCGGTGGAGCCCTGGGAGGGTAACGGTGACGGAGCTGGGCTGCTAACAGGTTGTGTGGTTCTGCCCTTTTCCCCTTCCGCCGAGCCGCTTAGCCTGAGTTGCTTCAGTGCAGTGTACAGATGGACTGCGTGTAAAAGAGTGCAAGGCTGTGCTGTGCGAGCTGCTTTGGATTCGAGTCTGCCAAATGCCTATAATGTTAGTGTACCGTAATGTGAGGTTTGGCTAGATAAGGCTACATAACCTGCAGCAGCCCTGACCTGGTTTCCACCACTCTCATTGGAGAGGACCTCCCTCCCTCTCTCCTCTCTTTTCTTCCCTCCCTCCCTCTCTCCTCTCTTTTCTTCCCTCCCTCCCTCCCTCTCCACCTCTCTCCCCTCCTCCCTAACCCCCCTCCACACCTGCCCTTCTCCCTCCCTGCCTCCCTCCCTCCTTCCCTCCTTCCCTCCTTCCCGGCCTCTTAAACACTGCGAGCACAGGCTTTGAACTGCGGCCTGCCTCAGAGGGACGTTCGCTGTCATGCTGCGCTGTTAATGACTAATGCGATAGTCTGTCCTCTCTGCTTCCTGAGTCCCAGTGGAAGCCTCAGTGGAGATTAGATTTCATGTGCGTTCTGCTTCCTCTCTGTCGTTGTTTATAAACATGTATGGACTCGTGTGTCTGTGTATGCGCGCACACACACACACACACACGCACATGCAGCACACACAAACGTGCATGCATACACTACCCATACACCATAAGCTCTCAGTCTCTCTGTCTCAAACACACATAGACACACACACACAGAGTCCATATTTATCGTAACCGCACATACACGGAACACCAGCACATGCATCATAAACATACATGTGCCCAGTATTGACATTGACACAGTAACATTTCTTGAGTTCAGTCTTGGTCTCATTGCTTTAATGGCTTAACTATACATCTAAAATTCTGCTTAGAGACAAACTGAAGCACGCACACATTAACTGTTAGCAAGAGCAGTCTAAACAAGGGTTTAAAAAGTTTTTTTTTTTTTTTATAACCGCAGTTGTTTACCAAAACAACCTCCCCGTGTTACCTCACTTCCTGTGGAGGCTGAGTCACTTCCTGCCAAATGGTGTTTCTGAAGGTCCTTTCACAAGCCCTTTATGTTGACACAGCTGGCAGTGTCACAGCTGTATGATTTACCATGTGACCCCCAGGGGTTGGGGCGGGGACTGTACCCTTCTGTAGAGTCCCCAGAGATGGGGCGTCGCCAGGGGAAAGAGGCGCTGAGTTGGGGGGGGTGAAGTGTTGCCCATGTGCTTTCCCAAAGTCATGTATTTCAGTAGTTTTTGCTGTGTGTGTTCACACACACACACAACACACACGCACACACACACACACACACACACACACACACACACACACGCGTGCAGCGCGGGACAGAGCTGCCGCTGTACCGCTGTGAGCAGTGTGTCGCGGGACGGCCGTGTGCTTAAAGCCTAAACGGGCGCATAAATTAGACATCAGCCCTCCGTGAGCCTGCTGAAATATCCATGTGGCCCAGCAGCCCTTCTGCAGGAGAGCCGGATAGAGCGGAGGGAGGGGAGGGAGGGAGGGGGGGGGGGGGGGGGGGGGAGGGAGGGAGGGAGGGGGGGGGGGGGGGCCCCGCGGGCACCACCAGGCACCACCAGGCACCGCAGTGCATAGCTGTCCTTGGGGACAGTGGACTGTGCGCCAGATAGTCATGAGTTCACATCCCTGTTGTGTCATGGTGGTTGAGCTCTGGAGTGGTTAAAGCAGCTTGTATAAGCTGCAGCTTATGAATGGGTTGTAGAAGGATGTAAGGTGTGAAATTGTAAGCCCTGGTGTGATAACAGACCTGGTCAGTTGGTACAGTGGTCTGTTGATGTTGACTCTCTCAGATTTGGCTTTGCAGGTGTCTGCAGTGGCTTCGCAGTGTGTCTGCATTTAGTGTGCACAGAGAGGGCCCTGCGTGGAGGGACAGACATACAAAGACCCACATGCAGATACAGACAGACAGACAAAGCCCTGTATGCAGAGGCAGA
>CM045899.1:22712222-22717222 GCA_025169545.1 Anguilla japonica | reverse complement strand
CCCACTCCCGCTCCCTGTCCCTGTCCCTTTCCCTCTCCCGCCCCCTGTCCCTTTCCCTTTCCCTGTCCCTGTCCCACTCCTGCTCCCGCTCCCAGTCCCTGTCCCGCTCCCGGCCCCCTGTGTCCTGTCCCCTGTCCCCTGTCCCTGTCCCCTGTCCCCCTCCCACTCCCGCTCCCTGTCCCGTGTGAGCCCTGTGGGAAGGCTGCTGGAGGGCTGGGGTGCAGAGGAGCGAATCCTGGCGGTGCTCCATGTAATCCGTTTCCCAGTCGATGGGATCGATCCCCGCGGCCATCAGGACGGCCTCGTCCCACTAAGTGGTCCCCGATTGATGGCGTGCCCCCCCAATCTCGCCCCGCCCCGCCCATCTCCTGAGTGATCGATAGTGGGGTGAAAGACAATCTCCGGTTAAAGAGAAGAAGATTAATCCACAGCCTTACTTTCTGACAGTTGACTTAACCTCCCCTTCCCTTAACCTGCAGTCACCCCCAAAACCTACTGCATGGAAGAAAGCTCTGGGCAACTTTTAAAATGTGACTTTTAATCCGTGTTTATTTTCATCATCATTTATTTTTTCTTGTTTCTTTTTTTAAGTTTGCCTTACCCTTATTGCTGTCACCATACTGGCATGAGATGCTGAGATCTGTCTGTAGTCCCTGTGCAGTTGGATTATGGGATACGGAGTTTCCCCCCAGGCAGCACTCTGCTTACTGCTGTTGCACGGGGTGATGTGGGAGGTGTCATTTTATGCTTCTGTCACACCTGTGACTACGGTGCTGGAGGGCTCAGATGGAGAGGCCCCCCCCACCCCCCCTCCACCCCCCACCCTGCACAGCCTGCTCCTTTATATGCATTTATTCATCTTTTAGCGTGAAGGTCTTTGGCCGTCATCTTAAGGAGAAAAGGTGGTGGACAGGTAAAAATCGGGCTCTGGGCCCCGTGCCACAGCAGCCACCTGGGGAGTGGGGCCCGGCTGTGTTTGTTCAGAGGGGTCACCTCGTCCTGGGGATAGAGAGGAGGGGGCCCGGGGGTGGGGGGGGGGGGGGGGGCGGCTGGCTTGCGTTGAGCTGTCTGCATGATTGGCCGTGGCGTGGTCTGTGAAAGCGGAGGGAAGGGGGGTGGGCGGGGTGTCATAGACATAGAGCACGGAATGGTTCTGCTCACTGGAACTGGTGTCTGAGTATAAACAACCTCTGAGCAGCCATTAGGGTATAGTCAGGAAAATGTTTTTTTTTTTAAATTCAGCATCTGCAGTAACCCCCTCACCCTTCAGCTTGCGTGTGCCTTTTACGCCTGTGCAATTTCTGGAGGTGTTGGATGGCTGTCCCAAGACTTTGTCAGACCCAGACCAAACCCCCCCCCCCCCCCCAAGGGAAACCTGTTGCACGCTGCTGTGGGAGCCTGGCTTGTGACCGGTAGGGCACGGGTTTGAATCCTAGGTGTGAACCAGTGTGGGGGGGGGTGTTTCCATGTGACTTGGGGTCACTGAGGGGGCGGATGAGGGGCTGTGATTGGTGGAGGGGGCCCTGCTCTTTAGGAGGGTCCGTCTCCTCTCTGTCTCTGTTATTGTTTGCCGGACACTGACGAGGACGCGTCCCCTGAGATGGGGGCTCGTGAGGGGGAGAGATTCTCCTTGTTGTGCTCCTCTTGTTTGTTTTGTCCAAAAATGGCCTGCACGGCCTGCTCAGTTCTTCCTTCCCTCCCTCTCTCCCTCCCTCCCTCCCTCCTTCCAGAAATGACTCCTGTAATGAAACCAGTGCTGCGCGCAGGGCTCCTCGCCAGAGACGGAGACAGTTGTTTTTTATTTAGAAATAAAAAGGCATCGCTCTCTGACTGACCTCCGAGTCATGCGTTTAACTCCACCTCCTCCTTCCACCTGCCTTATCTCTCCCTCGCTTTCTCTCTCTCAGTCTGTCTCACACACACATGCACGCTCTCTCACTCTCTTTCTCTCTCTCTGTCTGTCTCACACACACATGCACGCTCTCTCCCTCGCTTTCTCTCTCTCTGTCTGTCTCACACACACATGCACGCTCTCTCACTCTCTTTCTCTCTCTCTGTATCATACACACATGCACACTCTCTCTTTCTCTCTCTCTGTATCATACACACATGCACACTCTCTCTTTCTCTCTCTCTGTCTCACACACACATGCACACTCTCTCTTTCTCTCTCTCTGTATCATACACACATGCACACTCTCTCTTTCTCTCTCTCTGTATCATACACACATGCACACTCTCTCTTTCTCTCTCTCTGTCTCACACACACATGCACACTCTCTCTTTCTCTCTCTCTGTATCATACACACATGCACACTCTCTCTTTCTCTCTCTCTGTCACACACACACATGCATGCTCTCTCCCTCTCTCTCTGTCTCACACACACATGCACACTCTCTCTTTCTCTCTGTCTGTCTCACACACACATGCACGCTCTCTCACTCTCTTTCTCTCTCTCTGTATCATACACACATGCACACTCTCTCTTTCTCTCTCTCTTTCTTTCTGTCCAATTTATCCCCATAGTCCTTCATGTTGTCATGGTAATTTTTTTAGTCTTCTCTTCAGTCTAGCTATAATTCTTTAAATGGTCCTGAAACTAAAAATGAACAAACTTCAAGAGTTCTATTTAAAGGAGGTCTTGACTGTGTTGTGGTTCACTGTGATTGGCTGTACCTTACGTCCGTAGCTCATGTACAGCTGGGCATGCGCGCGTGTGTCCAAGCGCCAGTATGTGTGTGTGTGAGTGTGTGCACGTGTGTGCGCGCGTGCGTGTGTGTGTATGGGTGCATGGGGGCATTTGCGTGCGTGTGTGCACGCGTGTGTGTTGGTGGGGTGAGGTGTATAAATGTGTGTGGTGAGTGTGAGTGTTTGTGTCCATCCCATTCTGCATGTGTGCATGTGCGGATGCGTGTGTGTGTGTGCGTGCGTGCGTGTTGGTGGGGTGAGATGTATAAATGTGTGTGGTGAGTGTGAGTGTTTGTGTCCATCCCATTCTGCATGTGTGCATATGCAGATGCGTGTGTGTGCGTGCGTGCGTGCGTGTTGGTGGGGTGAGGTGTATAAATGTGTGTGGTGAGTGTGAGTGTTTGTGTCCATCCCATTCTGCATGTGTGCATGTGCGGATGCGTGTGTGTACGTGCGTGCGTGTTGGTGGGGTGAGATGTATAAATGTGTGTGGTGAGTGTTTGTGTCCATCCCATTCTGCATGTGTGCATGTGCGGATGCGTGTGGGTACGTGTGTGTGCGTGCGTGTGTGTTGGTGGGGTGAGGTGTATAAATGTGTGTGGTGAGTGTGAGTGTTTGTGTCCATCCCATTCTACATGTGCGCATGTGCGGATGCGTGTGTGTGCGTGTGTGCACGCGTGTGTGTTGGTGGGGTGAGGTGTATAAATGTGTGTGTGTGCGTGCGTGTTGGTGGGGTGAGGTGTATAAATGTGTGTGTGCGTGCGTGCGTGTTGGTGGGGTGAGGTGTATAAATGTGTGTGGTGAGTGTGAGTGTTTGTGTCCGTTCCATTCTGCACGTGTGTGTGCGTTTGTGACTGCTTCTCAAGGTCAGGAAGCTAACAGCCGGGGCACCTCGACTTTGACCGGGTCTTTTTGGGGAGAAGTTCATCCTCTTTGTGTTTTGGAAGGAAATCTGTGGGAAAGCATTCAAGTTAGACATTCAAGATACCTCAGTGGCGATCTCACCGCATCTCAAGACACATACAGACACACACATACACACACATACGCGCTCGTACGCTCACACCCATTTTTTTGTGTGTGTGCTACATGTATAAAGGATAAGATGGGAAGCGGAGTTTATGACAGTGGGGATACAATAAGGGGGGGGGGGGGGGGAGAGGTTCTCAGCTGCAGTGAACATGTGTTCTCATTTTCATTCATAGTACAATGGCAGAAGTAATTCTGACAATAGGAGATTTGGAACAACAAGCTGTGAAGTAGATGTGTGTGATGTCACTGTGAGTGATTGGTCCTCGTTAATGTTAATTCTGTGGCTCGCTCTTTTCAGATTCTCTGTGCATCACTTCCTGTTATTCTCTCACAAGCCTGTGTACACTCGTATGTATACACGCACACACACACACACACACACACTTACGCACATATGCACACACACACACACACACACTTATGCACATATGCACACAAGTGTGCGTACACACACACGTATACAGTAAATGCATGCACACACTCATGTACACACACACGTGCACAAGTGTGCACACGCACGCATACAGTAAATGCATGCACACACTCATATGCACACACACACACGCACATATGCACACAAGTGTGGGCACACACGCATACGGTAAATGCATGCACACACTCATATGTACACACACACACACACTTATGCACATATGCACACAAGTGTGCGTACACACACACATGCATACTCAGTACACATATGCACACAAAATGCATGCATACAGTAAATGCATGCACACACTCATATGTACACACACACACACACACACGCACATATGCACACACACACACACACTTATGCACATATGCACACATGCACACAAGTGTGCGTACACACACACGTATACAGTAAATGCATGCACACACTCATATGCACACACACACACACACTTATGCACATATGCACACAAGTGTGCATACCCACACACGTATACAGTAAATGCACACACTCATATGTACACACACACACACACACACACACGCGCACTCTCTGTCAGGGACATATAGAGTCTGTCCTGGTCTTTACTGTCCTCAGCGGCGCAGTGAATCAGGCCACCGCCACTTTCATTACAGCGAGCGTCCTGCTCCTGTTACAGCAGGAGGAACGTCCGCCTTGATGAATGTGCGCCTTGACGATTCCCAGAGTCCCCGGGACGTCCTGCGCGTCCCCTCCTGGCCCTCGCGGGCGCTCTCCCCGCCCCGATCGGGCGAGCCTTGCCAATTCGCGGGAACGTGTTTTCAGAAGCTCGTGAACTGAATTTAGAGGTGTAAGGGCTGT
>CM045899.1:22674722-22707222 GCA_025169545.1 Anguilla japonica | reverse complement strand
GCCCAGTTTTTATTTTTTTGACCTCTTGTTGTTTGTTCACTTATTTACCCCTTTCCTTCTTTTCCCTTCTGTTCTTCCCCCTCACTCTCTTTCTCTGCCTCCTCTGTTTTCCTTTCCTCTCTTCCCCACGTCTGTCTGTCCTTCCAGCCTGATGAAGGATTACTTCTTCAAGCCTCCCATCAACAAGCTGGGCCTCAACTTCCTGGAGAAGACTCTGGAGTCGGCCTACCGGAGGAGCTACCAGGAGGAGGTGCGACTGTCTCCCCTCCCCTCCCCTCCCCTCCCCTCCCTGCCTCTCCCTGTCTGTTTTCTCTTTATCTCCTCTGTGTCTGCCCGCCTGTCTGTCGTTCTCTGTATCTCTCTATGATGGTTACTGTGTTTCTCTTCTTTTATTTGCCATTTTACTGTCCTGCTGTCATCTCACTCCCCCAAATGCAGTCACACAGACACAGACACACAAATGCAGCCACACACACACGCACACACACAGACACACACACACACACACACACAAATATATAGACACAGATACAGATACAAACACAGACATACACACACACAAATATATAGACACAGATACAGATACACACGTGCACACACACACACGCAAACACACAAACACACACACAGACAGACACATACACTCACAGACACACAGCACTGCATTATGTCCAGACAGGACTGCGGCAAGCAGAAAGAACTGCAAGGCAGGCAGCTGACAACAGCACGCTCTTACCCTGCACTGCTCTCTGCTGGCTGCCTGTGGGTACTGCAGTTCCAGTCAGCACCTTTACGCTACATCCTCTGAGGGAGTTCACCAAGCATTATTGTCCTTGTGTTTGAGTCAGCGATTAGTGAAATTGTCATAGTTTCTTTGTTTCTATATGAGATACATTAGTCCCTCGTTTGTCATCTCCTTCACCCCTCTGTCTGTTTCTTCCCTCCTCTCTCATTTCTCTCCTTTATGAATTTCCATTATCTCTCCTTCTCCACTCTTCTGACCCCTCAATTTATTACTCTATCTTGGCCCCCTTGCTCCTCCTCTTTCTCTGTCTCTGTCTCTGTCTCTCTCTCTCTCTCTCTCTCTCTCTCAATTCAATTCAATTCAATTCGCTTTATTGGCATGACAAATTTGTACATTTGTATTGCTAAAGTTTGTAAGGTACAACAATGTATATATATTTTAAAAATAAAATAAAATAGAATAAAATAAAATAAATAAATAATAATAATGATAATAAAATAAAAACAATAGAAGTAACAATAAACAGTAACAATAACTAACAGTAAAAAGTTGCAATAACAATATATAAAAATAATCAGCATAACATAAGAACAGTAACACAGCAACAGATATATTTCTGTGTGTGTACGCATGTATGTGCATGTGTGTGTGTGTGTGTGTGTGTGTGTGTGTGTGTGTGCACGTGTGTAAATGTTTGTGTATAGGTAAATAGGTGTGGTGTTATGGTTGTATTCCATCACTCACTGTCCCTCAGACTGTGGCAGGCAGCAAGAAACTGCGCTGCGAGTGTAGAGCACTCCGCTTTTTCCCCTAGGAGTAGTTTTAGTTTTTCTTGGTCAGGAAGGTTGTTGAAAAATGTTCTCTCTCTCGCTCTCTCTGTCTCTCCCTCTCTCCCCCTGCCTCTCTCTCCCTCCCCTCCTCTCTCTCCCTCTCTCCCCCCCTCTCTCCCTCTCTCCCCCTGCCTCTCTCTCCCTCTCTCCCCCTCTCTCTCCCTCTCTCCCCCTGCCCCTCTCCCTCTCTCAGGTGGAGCTCCAGGCTCCAGTGCAGACTGTGGCCAGTCCCTTGTTCAGCTCCCTGCTGGACGTGGCGGTGTCCTGCGCCGTGTTCCTGGTGCTCACGCTGGCCTGCTTCCTGCGGCCGCTGCTCACCAGCCTGACTCCGCCCCCGCCGACCCTCGCCCTCGCCGCCGGCGCCGCCCTGCTGGAGCTCCTGTCCCTGGTGCTGTCTGTCCGGTGAGGGGCGGGGGCCGCTTCGGGGGGGGAGGATGCGAGAATGAGGAAAAGAGAGAAGAGAGGGGGGATGGATGGAGAGAAAGGACAGAGAAAGGAGGAGAGGAGGAGGCAAGGGGAGAGGGATGAAAAGTGAGAGAGGGATTGAGTGAAAGAAGGAGTGACGAAACGATGTAAAGGAGGCAGAGGAGGATAGAAGTTTTATTTCGTAGCTGTGAACACTGCTGTGGGTTCTTGTAGTGAGATACTGGGAATGAATTGACAGTGCTCATCTTTCTCTGAGAGAGCGAGAGAGTGAGAGAGAGAGAAAGAGAGAGAGAGAGAGAGCGTGATGGAGAAACAGAAGATGTGGTTGGTGAACAGTGCCTGTATGCGCTGGTGTGTTGTTTTGGGGCGTCATAGTGGAAATTAACAGCACGCCTGTAACCTGTTCATCGGCGAGGGGGAGGAAACAGGAGAGGGAGAGGGATACAGAGGGAAGTGAGATGAATAGCTGTGAGGAGTGTACAGCACCTGCGCTCAGTGTGTGTGTTTTGGGGGTGTGACAGTGGGAATTGGGGGTGCCCCTCTCCCTCTGCGCAGCATGGCCTTTTACCTGGACCGCATGCTGCGCTGCACCCAGGCCGTCCTGCGGGCCATCTCCGCCTGGGTCCCCCGTCACGTGATCGGAGCCGTCCTGGTGTCCCTGCCTGCCGTGTCCGTCTTCTCCCACGTCACCTGCGACCTGCACCTCTCCATACAGGTACGGGTAGCCCTGAAACATGATTGGTTCACGGTCACTGACCTTGGATTTTGCCCCTGCTGATTGGACCTGACCCAGGTTAGAAAGGGGAGGGAAATATATGTGAGTGTGGAAGTTATGGAATATGAGAGCTACAGGTGAGTGTGGAGGTTAGAGAGTGACAGAGCTACAGGTGGTTGTGGAGGTTAGAGAGTGACAGAGCTACAGGTGAGTGTGGAGGTTAGAGAGTGAGGGAGCTACAGGTGAGTGTGGAGGTTAGAGAGTGACAGAGCTACAGGTGAGTGTGGAGGTTAGAGAGTGACAGAGCTACAGGTGAGTGTGGAGATTAGAGAGTGACAGAGCTACAGGTGGTTGTGGAGGTTAGAGAGTGACAGAGCTAGAGGTGAATGTAGAGGTTGGAGAGTGACAGAGCTACAGGTGAGTGGAGGTTAGAGCGTGAGGGAGCTACAGGTGAATGTGGAGGTTAGAGAATTAGAGAGGTACAGGTGAGTGTGGAGATTTGAGAGTGAGGGAGCTACAAATGAGTAAAAGCTTTTCAGGAGTGTTGTCAAGACCGAGACCATGAGTAAAAGTATTGGGACTGTGGATGAACACCAGCAGAGAATAGTGCTCTACAGGTATATAGAGTGCCCATGTTTAATCTATAATTGATCAAAATAAGTGAACATAATGAAAGATACTCCAGCACACTCACACTGTTTTATGTTATAACTGTGCTGAGCTCCGTGCCGGGCCTAGCCTTTTAGGAGCCCTTAGCCATATTTTATTTGGCAGCCACTTACGCTGTTTATTGGGCCAGCTCTGGCTGAGGTGTAAGGAAGCTGAGGCTTGTGAAGTGAAGCCGCTTGCTGCCTCCCAGCTCGCCCGCGACACCCTGCAGTGCGTGATTGTTACCGAAGCCCCTCTGTGCCCCTCTGTGCCCCTCTGTGCCCATCTGTACCCCTCTGTGCCCCCCTGTGCCCCTCTGTGCCCCTCTGTGCCCCTCAGTTCGCCATGTTCCTCTGCTGCGCCTCCATTATCGCCATCATCCACTACTGCAACTTCTGCCACCTCTGCTTCTGGATGCGGTCCGTCCTGGCCACCGTGGTGGGAGTCGTGCTGCTCGTCCTGCTCTACAACCCCCTCTGCAGGTCAGTGGCTGTCACTGCTCGCCTCGTGCCCTGCTTCGTTCTGCAGTGGGAGTGCTAAGTTAGCCAATGCCCCCTCCACATTAACAGACAAGCAACGCAGGCTGAACACCAGGCTAAAATGAGCTTTATCCCTGCTAAGTATAGCTGTACTTAGGAAATACAAACAGTCAATGAGTCAGAACATTAGCTTTTGGAAGATGTCGACTGTAGGCTTCCTTTTCAGTCAGGCAAGAATGTGTTTTTTTTCCACATTGTTCTTAGCTGGCTTAAGGCTTTTATTATGCCTTTTAAGAGAAATTTCACAAAATGTCTTCAAAGCCCCAAAAACAGCTTCTGTTCCAGCCAGTGGATGAACACAGTGCACACAATATTAAAAAAAGAAAAAAGAATTTTGCCTTTTTCCCATGTATGTCAGTGCAGAAACTCATTCTGATTAAAAGATTTCTACCTCTTTTCTTCTCTATTTCAGTTCTGATGGATTTTTGGATCTCCGGTGAGTAGAAATGTACAGCAGGAAGTAATATTTTGAGTCCAATATGGGTTTGGCATTTACTTTTTATTTTAAAAAATGTATTAGGCATAGTGCTGTTCTCTTTCATTCAGATTCAGAATCACATTTGCACAAGACAGGAAACAGTCTTTGACTCAGACTCATGACATAACATTAAAACAACACTTAAAGCACCACAGACACATAAATTTAATCAAAATTAAATAAAGAAACAGGCATAAATAAGAAAGATAAATGTATCTGCTGTCTGCCTACTTCTCACACAGTTAATGTAACTCTGGGAGAGCGTCCATGGGCAGAGAGTCCAGTGTGATGTACCTCTGGGAGGGTGTCACTCGAAGGTTCTCTCATTTTTTCTCCTCTCCTCCCCACAGGTCAGGCAACCGCACCGACCCCACGGATTCCCCACCGGTGCCCGAGCCGGTGCCGCGCCCGCAGGACCTGCTGGGCCTGGAGGCCGTCCTGGCCTTCTTCCTGCTGCTCCTGCTGGTCTGGTTCCTCAACCGCGAGTTCGAGATCAGCTACCGGCTGCACTACCACGGCAACGTGGAGGCGGACCAGCACCGCATCAAGATCCAGAACATGCGGGACCAGGCGGACTGGCTGCTGGGCAACATCATCCCCATGCACGTTGCCGAGCAGCTGAAGGTGACGCAGAGCTACTCCAAGAACCACGACAACGTGGGCGTCATCTTCGCCAGCATCGTCAACTTCAGCGAGTTCTACGAGGAGAGCTACGAGGGCGGCAAGGAGTGCTACCGCGTGCTCAACGAGCTCATCGGCGACTTCGACGAGCTCCTGCGCCAGCCCGCCTTCGCCAACATCGAGAAGATCAAGACCATCGGCGCCACCTACATGGCGGCGTCCGGGCTGAACGCCCAGCAGTGTGCGGGCGACCCCGCCCGGCCGCACGGGCACCTGCGCGCCCTCTTCGACTTCGCCCTGGAGATGATGCGCGTGGTGGACGACTTCAACAAGAACATGCTGGGCTTCCAGTTCAAGCTGCGCATCGGCTTCAACCACGGCCCGCTGACCGCCGGCGTCATCGGCACCACCAAGCTGCTGTACGACATCTGGGGCGACACGGTGAACATCGCCAGCCGCATGGACAGCACCGGCGTGGAGTGCCGCGTGCAGGTGAGCGAGGAGAGCCACTGCGCGCTCAGCAAGATGGACTACGAGTTCGACTACCGCGGCACCGTCAACGTCAAGGGCAAGGGCCAGATGAGGACCTTCCTCTACCCCAAGAGCGCCGACAGCGGGCCCGTGCCGCAGTACCGGCTGTCCGTCTCGCCCGAGATCCGCGTGCAGGTGGACGGCAGCATCGGGCGCTCGCCCACCGAGGAGATCGCCAGCGTGGTGCCCGCCGTCACCCCCGCCGCCGCCGCCGCCGCCGCCGCCGGAGTCCAGGGGCCCGTCATCGGGGTCCAGGGGCAAGAGTGTGGCGCTGCCCCAGCCAGCGGGAAGCCAGAGGGCAGGGAGGATGTGAGGGGGCCACCTAGAGTCATGGGGTCCACCCACGTTCCTGCCCCTGTCCCCGCCCCCACGATCAGCCCCGCCCCCAATCCTGACTCCATTGCAGGGGCTGCCCATGTGGCCCTAGTGGCGCAAGCCACGCCCATCTCCCCTGCCCCTGCCCCGCCATCTGCCCCTGTCCAGACTGCGTCTCTCAGGTCTGGGGTGAGTCAGGGCCAGGAGGAAGACGAGGATGAGGATGAGCTGGGCGAGCTGACAAAACTGTGAGCCTCGGGAGCGATGCTTCAGTGTGGCCGTTTCGCCAGCCCTTTAATGCTAAATCACGCAGCCTAGGTGGGCGACCCCTCGGGAAAGAGCGTGTGTGTGTGTGTGAGGGTGTATGTGGGTTTGGGTGTGTGTGTGTGTGTGTGGGTGTGGATGTGTGTGTGTGTGCAGTCGTGTGCATGTCTAACAGGGGTACACCAAAAAGCTCCAAACACACACACCTCCTAGAGAGAGAGAACCCAAGGAGACAGGTGTCTCAGGGCTATGCTGGCGTTTGGTAGACACTTCGTTCTCTTGAACGATCATCCGTGGGGTGAGGTGTGTGTGTCCAAGTCAGAGACTTTTGCTGGTGGGTGGGGTACAGGTGTATGTTCGGCAATCAGCTGTTCCCGGCCCATAATCCTCTTGAACTGCGCCAAAACATTAGAGCTTGTTGCGTTTAATTCTTGTCATACTTTTTGCCTTTCTTATTTGGTTTGTTTTAAGTGCCTTCAGGATGAATTAAGAGAACAACTTTCTCAGTCTCAGATCACGAAAGAGACTAAGATTTACTAAGAGGGGAAAAATAAGAACAAAACACAAAGGGCAGACTCAAAGATCCTCGCACATCTTTTTTAGACTACGGATGAAGCTGTGCTTACTATTAGAACTTTTATTTTGCCTTTTTTTTCGCCTGATGCAATCATTTTTTTCCCTTTTGAGGGAGGAGGCTCTGAAGTGACAGGGATACTGTACCTTTCTGTCCAAACTCACCATCCGCATTCCCAGGGTCACAGCGTCTGACACTAACACAGGTCACGCACAACCTTTTCTCACAACTGACAACAAAGGGAATATATTTAAGGCCTGTGTGTGTGTGTATATGTGTATGTGTGTGTGTGTGTGTGTGTGTGTGTGTGTGTGAGAGAGAGAGAGAGAGAGAGAGAGAGAGAGAGAGAGAGAGGAAGTTTGTCTATGATTGTGCATGTGCTTGCTTAAACCAATAATACACAGATTTCCAACTAATGAAATAGTGGGATGAATGCAGTATTTTGATGTTTGTGACATTGTGATGGCTTGGTGTGGATATGCGCTTGCCTCTCACAGCAGTGCAGTGGAACCTCCTCTGTACCTAGACCCCTCAGCCAATCACAGCGGTTGGCCAATGCACGTGTCACAATGAATGTTGCCAATGTTGCCGTCAGGCATGCTACAGCAATAGCCGACATTACAAATGGAGTTCAGGATATCAAAAACGGAACTGAACCCTTAAAATGCTACTTAAGAGGTTGTTGGTGGTTGGGCTGTTTCTGGCCACTGGCTTCCTCCTTAGATACATTCTGCTGAAACAGGCGGTGCAGGTTTACTCTTGTGGAGAAAGCTGAAAAGGCATTTTGACAGCCGTTGACAGTTGAAAGGGCGTTTTGAATAGGGTGCCGTGTGACCGATGATGTGTGAAATGTGCAACAGGGTCAACATGGGGCACTTGAAGTTATCAGGAAAGATGTTTGAATAGAAAGCCAGGTTTGTGGCGTGTTGAAGGGGAAGGAAAAACTTCATGGATGAGCACAAGTGAGTTCCTACTGGATCTCTGTTGCCTGTGGGATTGTGATTTTTAACATACGTAACAGGCTGTTGAACAGAGTTTAACAGAGTACGGGGTGGTGGGAGGGGGGTGGTTGACGTTTCTGACTATTCCCACATTGCCGCACGCTTCTGTGTGTGAATAAAGTTTGATGTAAAATGTGTGCCACAGCAGAGCAGATGGATCCCCTGAGTAAATCCAGGTCCACAATGTGACCCGAAATCAACACCCGATGCATGGCAATCCATCTTTTATGGAACCTACAGTACGTGCCATGCTGGCTTTGCAATTGGACGTTTTCCTCTGGGGCATAAAGTCTTATCCAATCAGTGCTTGTTTTTGATGGAGGTTCTTCAGTACTGATGTTCTTACAGTGTCCCCTTTTACATGAATTATCAACAGGCACAGTACAACTTCGTTTAGAGATTGGGTTAAATGTTTAATTTAAGTAAACATTTTTTATGCTGAAAGGGTTTTTTTTCATATAATATTGGGACAGAATAAATTACTTAGTTTAGTTGTACATACTCCTGGAGTCTCTCGAAATATACCCTGCTGTGTGAATGTATATTTTTTTACACAGGTAATCATTTTCTCTTTTCCTTTCTGTATCTTTCTCTTCATCTATCACTGTGAAAGGGCTGTGTGCTCAGGGTTGAAGTTCAACCCTCACCCCTTACGGCTGCTTGCGTTATTTACGTCTCCTGCTGTCGATCTTGATTTTCCTTTCCCTGTATTTGGCAGTTTGGAGACAGGGGGTATGCAGGCTTATGTGTAGTAGTTATTTTGTCTCAGTCTCTGATATTTCTGCTCCAAACTGATTCGCTGGTGTTTCACCAAGCTCCACGTGGGGTGCAAAGATGCCTCTTCAGGTTAATTATCGGGAAACAGAAACCAGCTACTTAAAAGTAGTTGGGGGTCACGTAAATTTGTGCCAAATTTAACTGCCAGGTTGAGTACAAGAATCCAGGAGCAGAAAACATATTTGAGCACTGACAGGCAGTATTAGTAAGTGGTAACAACTGATAATGGCAAATTCACACATGAAGACCAGCAATGTTTGAATCAGAGCGATTGTGATAGTGATTGTGGCAAAGTGGCAAAGTTCAGCAACCTTCACTTATAGCTCTGAGTGTAACATATTCAGTTATGCTTTGCTCAGAACAGGTCAGTGATATACACTGCAAAGAAGTATTAGTGCCTTTTTCAATCATACATTAATATATATCTTGTCATGGTTGTTATTTTTGTTTGAGTCTTGATTTTTGGTCCCATCTTGGAAATTGTCCTTTTTTTTACATTTTTGTACATTTATAGTATTTATTACTTACATAAATGCTGTTTTTTTCTTTTTTTGCTCTAAATCTTTTACAGTACATTTTATATGAATTGGTGTACTGTGCCTTTTATAAAGAATATTTGGCTTTGATGAAAGAAAAGTTTAAATTTCAAAATATAGTTGCATACTGATATTGGCACACCGCAGTAATGTATTCCAAAGCCAAATTAAAAACAAAACTGAACAGTATTACACATATTCATGATGAATATTTATATTTTGGTTTTGCACAGGATTAACATTGATCAAGGGGGTGGGGCAGACAGGTTATTATTTGAAGGTGCAATATTGTGGCCCTTACATTGGAGGCAAGCAGACATATCTTAAAAAAGGAAAATGTGTATTGTGTGGAGGCTATGCTGACAACCTATGAGCGCACAGCCCTTACTGTATCCCTGAATCCTGCACTGTGATTCGACAGTGAGAAGGAACCAATCGGAGAGGAACAGGACTGGGGCATGTGTTCTGGCAACTGTCGCTTTTTGAGGAATAGCAAAGAGGGACTGACCCTATGTAACACAGCACAAAGCACAGGCATTTGCGTTCTCATTGGTTGCAGGTAGTATACCTGCGCTGTAGACCTGTGCTAAAGCACAGGTATAAGTAATGAGAGAGGTGACATTCAAGCAGTTCTTTGAAGTGGAGTCTTTCCCTCCTCACTGCAGGTTTGTGGAGTGTTGCTGATTTTAGAGGTTTAATATTGATCGCCTCATTGTTGGGGAAATGAAAAGCCAGCACTCTCCCACCTGTTACTCTGAATGTTGATAATGACCTGACAGCCAATGGGGAGGGGAGGGATCACAAAGATAAACAGTACAGTGTGGGCACACAGATTTGCCATAATCGCATATTAATAATCGAGACCGTCCACAGAAGGTTGTTTTTGGTCTTTTTTCTTCATGCTCCAGGGTTTGTTACTGAGTTCTGGGGAGTTTGAGTTCTGCTTGGGACAATCAGAACAGCAGCTGCTAAGCAGGCTGCTTCTCACGCGACAGCTCGTCACGTCTGACCCCCCCCCCCCCCCCATCCCCTCCTCTGTGCTTCACCATCGCCTGTACTTTTCTGTGTTTTCACAAAATGTCATTTAGTATTTCTTTTACAGTGTTATTTTGTCTTCTCTGTGGAAAAAAAAAAAGAAAAAGACCCAGTTTCAGTTTGTGATGTATATTGGACAGAGGATGGCTTTTAGGGAGTGTTGTGAGAGATTTCAATTGGCACGCTGAAACAATACCTTATGCCAAAGAGTGATGTTTATGTGCATTTGTTCTAATATAGTTTTGCTTTTTTTCTTTTTGTTTTGCTTTGTTGTACACAATAATGTATTGTTTATAAGCACACTAACATAATCTGTATACATTTGCACAAAGCCCTGACTGTGTTTGTACATATATGCATTTATATTGTATATTATAAATTAGAGTTTGTGTTTATGTTATTTATACATGTGCATGTGCCAGATTTTCATATTATCAGAAGGAAGGGAAAGAATATTTAGGGCAGAATGGGTGTTTCTGCTTTATTGCGTGTGTGTGTGTGTGTGTGTGTGTGTGTGTGTGCGCACGTGGGTGGGCGGGGCAAGCCAAAAGACACAAACTTCTCACGGGACCTTCAAAGTGACTTCCACAGATAAATCACTGCATGTATTCAATCTTATATATGTACTGTTCCCCAGCAAGCACTATGGACTTGAAGGTGTGGAGTCCAGTTGATATTGGTCATTTGTGGTTGGATAGAAGTGTTGTGTGCATCAGTCAAATCCTTGATGAGCTGGAGTTAGCCTTTCTCCTCTTATCTAAAATACTGCAGTGTAAATGGAGAAAACAAAATTCAGAAAGAGATGGGTAGTGAGGGTTTAAAGAATAATGATGAGCGAATGAGGGGGTCCCCCTGGACTTGTGTGACACCCCAACTCACAGCAAGGAGACTGCAGTGTGGAACTCCCAGCTTGGCATGTGACCTGGCTGACGATCTGCATGGCCCACTCACGGAATAGCCTTTTAAAAAAAAATGTCAGCATCTTCATTTCATTCGTGTTCCATGTCATAAGATGTTTTGAGCATGTTGCCGTTAGTTACCGCCCACTCTTGCATCACACTCCACCCCGACTGTCTCCAACCAAATCCCCCCACCCCCACTCCCCCTCACCCTACGTGTATCTCCATCGCTTGCCTGTTGGAGAAGAATGAACTGCTTTTTTTCATTTTTTATATTTACCCCACAAATGTACATTTTTGGGGACGCAAGGATTGGATTGGTGTCGCTTTGGCCTTTTGTTGACTGTGGTACCACGCACGATTTTTTTGGAATCTGCACGCCGCAGTTTTAGTCTTTTTGGGCATAGCAATAAAATCGATGTTCTTATGTGTCGTTAAATGTTTACTGTGGGCCAGAAGAGCACTCCAGCACAATAGAAATATTGTTTCACTGAACCGCTTAATGATGACTTTTTTTCCCATACTTAGCTGTCCTACCAGCGTTTTACAGTACAAACGTTGTACTCACTTAAAGCTCACATGTTCCAGGCACTTTTTACAGGCCTCTAATGCTCTCTTCTTTCTGCTAAATTTATGTCTAGTTCTCAAACCAAATCGGAGGCTTTGGGACAATAGCAAAGTCTCTGGGTATTGTCTTTAACATGGAGGGTGGACAGAGAGGTCTGAGATGAGTGCTAGGGTGTGGCAGGACAGGACAGCCTTTAAAGTTCACAGGATATATGTGCTTAGTTAGGGTGAGGGTTATGCCTTCACGCATTAGTTTGTGTGTCATTTTGGGGCATCCCCTTTGGAGAGGTGCTGTTTTTCAGTCGACCTTTGCCTCTCCCATAGGCCCCTTGTGTTTTCAATTGGTTATTATTTAGAGGTTTTTTGGAAGGGTAAAAGTTTAAATAAAGACATTTTGTGTAAACACTAAATGGAATAAATTAAATAGACTATTGTTTGGTTTCTGCTCATTGACTTAATTTTTTTTTCTCTCACACTCACTGAAAAATGTCCAGGTACAATAAGTGAGGGGAAAAAATAAGTGAGTTTCTTTGTTAAATTTCTTAATTTGCATTTGTATTTGTGCAAATGATAAATATACATATCAGTAGGTTCTAAAATAAAATGACAAAGCCATACAATGTGTAAAAGTTTTATTTTGTGAAATTTAAGTCTTTCTTAATATAACGGAGTTGAGTCTACACAAGTATATTTGTCCAGTGCCAATACATGTTAAGTAAACTGTACAAATGAATTTATATATTTGTGTAATTTTAGTCAAACAAACTTGGTAACACATCTGCAAGGTGTCTGAAACGCTTGCCATTCATAATGAGACACAGTGTATGTATTCAAATTGGCACACTTTCTTACTATTGAGTATGCAAGTTGAATACAAGTTGTATACAGCTTGTATACTCGATAGTAGGCAAGTGTGCTGATTCAGACAGGGCTAATATGTATTCACTGGACCAATCATAGGCAGACCAGCGTGCCTTGAGTTCACTAAGAAAATCACAGACATAGACAAGCCAATCAGAAAGCAATTAATCAATTAACAGCCCTTCCATGGTTACGGTCACAGTTGAGCCACAGCCCCTTGTTTGACAGATTTCGGGTGGTGATGATCTCGTGAAACCATTATGTTGAAACAAGAAAGATTTGCCACTTTAAAGGAAATAAAATGAAGACATTATCTCCTGGATTGGCCCTTATAAAAGCTTGGGATTTATGTTACTGAGGAAGCGACACAGTATTCTAAGGACATGACAGATGTCATGAACCAACTGGCATCTTGAAACTGCTAAATTACATAATGAATAAGCCAGTTCTAGATTTTGGGTTTGAAAGGATAAAATCCTTTATTGACTGACTGTATAGATACTGATTGCATGCAGAGTGGATTAACTGAGAGTAGCAATGTAGCACAGTGATTAGGGAACTTGCTTGTAACTTACTGTTTTACTCTTGAGCCAGGTACTTAATGTTAATTGCTTCAGTAAAATGTCCAGCTATTTAAATGGATTGTATGTAAAATGTTTTTGGTGTAATTTCTTGTGGATGCCAAAGTGTAGCTGTAACTGTTAGTCTTGTTTTCTATATAATCTTGTAGTTTATATGTTTGTAAAAAGGTTATCTACTGTCTAGGAAAGGAAAATATTTAAAATTGATTTGTGTTACATTTTCACTCAAGTTAAAAGGTTTTGATGACAGAATGCAGTTGTGTGAGTTTGACAATTTAAGTCAAGCAAAACAAGAACTGATAAGCCTAGATAGGATGCCAAGATAAGCCAATCACTTTGCCTTGTGATTGATGACAGAAGTTGTTTAAGTGAAGGTATTTTATTTTCTTGGCCCTTAAGCACAATGTCTTATAAAGCTTATATTTTAATTCAGGTATGCATTTTTACAGCTTGCATTTTATATTTACTGAAGCAACAGAGGGATACTGAGCTTGTTTTTAATTGTTAATTAGTAAGTGAAGCGAATTTTGCAGTAGAAGAATGTTTAGAATTTATTGTAACTGTGAATGCAGCCGAAGTACAGTACATGCAGATTTAGTCCACTTGATGTATATATTAAACTGCAGCCAAACACATTTCAATCAGTATTTATATAAAGTAGGAATTAAATGAACAAGAACTATCAGTTTCTTCATTATAAATATTTTCAACTTTCGTGCTTTTCCGTCACTGGTGGAGTCTTCGTTAATATCCGTGTGGCGTGTGACGTACGGTGGAGCAGGGCTTGCGTAGGGCGTGAATGCGTAGCCCCTCCCCCTCCACAGTCTATCTGGAAAAAGAAAAAAAACTTTTTGTATCGAAGGAATCAACAGCCGCCATCTTGTCGCGGCTCGGAATCAGGATTTCGGGAGAGTATTATTTTTTAATTTAATAACAGGCTACCCAAACCCAGATCAGACGGGGCCGCTCCGCTGAAAACGGACAGCTTGTACACTTTCGAAGAGATTTCATGCGAAAAAACCAGGATTGGATCGGTTTTCGTCGGTTAGAAAACCCACCGTATATCTGATTTCCCCTTCAGAAAGCGCCGCTTCTCTCCGTATCACCGCTCCTGTCCGTATTGTTTATCGAGAGACAGCGGCGAACGGACGAAATCGCAACATAAAATTACTTTAAAATTACATTTTATTCGAGGCAGAAATGCAATTTGATGCAATCAAATTGCGCTCAGAAAAAACGGTTTTGTAAAGATGCGAAGGTAACGTAACGACTTGTGGGGCAAGGGACCTAAAATTCAGTTTATGCATTACTATTATTTTTTTACTTTCTTTTTTGGAATAAAATATTTTTTTCATCGGGGGTAATTATTAATGATAATAATGTGGGTGTTGGGTGTTGGATTATCATGGGGTGAATGGCGGAGCGGGGCGCTGTTGCTATTTTTTTGAAGCATTTACCTTGCTAGCTGGCTAGCTAGCTAATTATTTTTCTTTTAAACGGAGTGGTTGCAAGAAAGAAAACCTACGGATCGATTTGGGCTGATCCCAGCTGCAGCCTGTCTGGAAGATTTTGTTGATTTTCCTTCGGCTGTTAAAGTAACAATCAGAGTCCTTTACCATGGCGGAGAACTTGCTGGATGTCGGACCTCCCAACCCAAAGCGACCGAAGCTCAATTCACCTGCCCGGTCCGCCTCTGATGGTCCAGGTAAGGAAGGGCCTTGTCTCTGGCAGCTAACGGTAATTACTAATTTTTTGTGGAAAAACGCACATCTTTGTTAGCTGCAATGCTATTCATTCTCTCCATTTAGGTAATTAACTATAAATCATAAATCGCTTGCATTTGGGTTGTCAACTGTGAGTAGCGTTAGTCTAGGTGACTTCTCGTGGATTTGGTTGTATCGGTGTGTGATGGCATCTGGCTAATTACCTGTCATACCGCACAACACAACGTGGTTCAGTCTTAGCTATGTTGCGCATTTCATTTCTGCCACATTAGATCTAGCGAACGGACTTACCTCCACAGTTAACCAATCATTCGTTTGTAAAATTACTTGGCTTGCTACCTAATCCCATGACGTTAACGTTAACTGCTTAAGTATGTCATGGTTTCATGATCAACTAGAGAGCCTAATAACATAGCTAGCTAAGTTAATGTTAACTGTTTTTGGATGAGCTAGCACATGGTTATCTAACTATTAGTTAACTGGATAGTCTGTCCGACTTTGTCGGCTTATCTAGACTAGTGGCTAATATATCTGGCTCTTAGTTGGTTAACTGTAAATGCTGAACGTCAAAAAAGCATCGGTCAAGGCAACAAGCATTTGGTTAATTTACATATTGCTGGTGCGATTTACTCCTGGCTCGTTAGCTACAGCTGCATGTTGGCTAACGGTTACCTGTCACGTTAGCTGCTCACTCTACATACAGGCATTGAATGCTCAGAACCAGTCACGTACAAACCGTTTCGATTTACCTTCGCTATCCAGTGCTGTACTAACTAACGCAATCAAAGTTAGCCAGTTAGCACCCACCTTTTCAGAACAGACCCCGTGGCATCGGTTTCATGTGTTTACGCACCGTCCTCGCTGTCTCAAGTCTCACAAACGTTAAGTTGTCCAACGTCCTGATGGAGAGATTAAACCACTAATTTACCACTTGCTAGCTAACGCTATTGGTCAATTCTAAAGCTCACGCTAGTTCATATAGCTCGTTAACGTTATAACTTATAACAACCTTAATGAGCTGAATTTGATATCAGATTGTCTAAAATAGAAGAAGCTGTTGTACGCTCATAAATTAGGCTACCTTTTATCTATCGAAAAATGTTGGTTGCGGTGAGGTTAGCTAGACTAGACTGGCCTTGGTGTTTGCGTTTACTGTGTTATCTAACGTCTACTCGGTATTAGTCTTGTTCAAGACCTGTTAGACTTCGACTGACACACAAATGTCCTAAATAAAGTGAAAGTTCGACGTCGGTGGATGTAGATATTGCACGACGTTTGCATGCGATTCTTATTAGTGCCTGTGCGAGAGAGGGAGAGCCTTTCTTTTGCTAAGCGTTTTGTTTTTGTAACTGCGTATGCGGGGCTGGTGGCAGGAGGGGGTGTGCCACAGGCTTGTGGCCGTAGTGTTTGCGCACTGGCAGCGCAGCGCTGGAGGAACGAACTGCCTCTTATTAAAAATGCCCGCCAGCTAGCAGATGCTCTGCCTAATAGAGAACACTGGTTGACTGGACTGCACCGCATGCATATCGGCTTTACAAGTGACTAAATTGATTGAAACGGTTCACTGCAACTAAACAAGTATGTGGACAGCATTTGCGACTATGTGACAGTCTGAACGCATTTGCGGGAAAGTAATGCCAAATCTCGACCCGGCTTGATAGATGTTGGAAAGGGGAATGGTGTGCTGAGACCTTTCATCCGTTATTGCTGCTATTATTGCTTATTCGACAAGTCGACCGCCTTGTAACGCCTGAACTCGACCGTGTAAAGTGTGACTGCTGTTAATCTTTTGAGGAACAGGAAATTCCCTCCTTCAGAACTAGTGTTCTCCAACGGTCTGTGGAACTAAACAGTTTTTCGCTCCTCTTAAACGTTTGTGGGAGGCATGGATGCATGCGATTGGTTGGAGGCTGTCAGGGTTCGTGTGGCTTAAACCATGAAGCGGCAAGGAACCGTTTGATCAGAAGAGTAGGCATCTGCTGTTGGAAAGGTGACATCTCAGTTTCCCCAGAGACCTGCTACAGGAACCAATGTGCTGAAGCCTTAATCTTCTGTCAAAGTAATGCCTCTCAAAGTCAATCTTTGGTTTTTTCTGTCTTTACTGGATCTGTGTGTGCCTGTGTGTGTGTGTGCGTGCGTGCACGCACCTAATCCTGTGTTACAGTAGCGAAAGCATATGGGAAGCATACCCAATAGAAGTTTTAAAAATCAAGATCGTCCAGGTTTTAAACTACGGGTAAAACGGGTCTTGTGAGTGAGCGTGACAGTTTGGGAGCTGGGTTTGTAGCTCTGAGATTGTGGGTTCAATTCCCGAGCGCAATGAATATTGGCTCCTCTTGATGCCTGACCCCTGGTGGGTCTGCATAGTTTGTTTGTTTGTTTGAGCTCCCCATTAGCTACTGTATTGTAACAGTAGCTACTCTTCCTGGGGTCCCCATAAATCTTTTACAATACTTCAGTACAGAAAAATACATCAATACACATCCGTAACATTCATACTCACAGTAAGACTCGCAATACATAACAATACACAGTGCATAGCAACACACATTACATAACACAACCACTAAGACACACAACAACCAACAACAACTCAATGCCTGTCAGTACCTATGATAGCTCTGTATAATAATTTCATCTCTTAAATAATTGAGTAAAGAAATCATTTAGCAATTCATCCTTTAAATCACAAATAAAGTGGGATGGATAGCTCTCTGCCACCATTTAGCAACTCATCCTTTAAATGACAAAGTGGGATGGATAGCTCTCTACAACCGAGCGTGCGTGCGTTTGCTTACGCGGTCGTAACTGCGTACGTCTTCCCCTTGCGAAACGCCTTTTTGTTAGCGCTCCAATTTGTGTCATCCAAAAAAAAAAATAAAGCTGATTCAGACGTTCCTTCTAAATGGCTAAATGTAAGAAAGTTAAATTGCCTTTGTTCGTTCGGACTTTCTTTCACCTTTTCTGATGATTTGAATGGAGACTGAAATATCAAAGCCAGGATATCGCTCATAGCCCCTCAGAGGCATCTGTGTGATAACGCTACGCTGTGTTTGTTTAAAAAAAGACCCACCCCCCCCTCACCCTCATTTAACAGATCTTTGTACAAGAGTCGGTGCAGCAGCGTTTGCTGAATATTAGGGTGGACCTGACGCTGAATTTTGCTTTGGAATTTAGCTGATCCCATGCAAAATTGGGATGAGGTTGCACCCAGAATAGACCGTATTTGAATACTTGTCCTTCTCCTAGTTGTAGGGTCTTCCAGCGGCTTGGTCGTGCCCCTCTGTATCTGTGAGGACTCTGGCTGGTGGTGCCGTTTCGGCAACGAAACGTCCAATTGGCGAGCTTGCCAGTCCATTCACTGACCGTGTCCCGCGGTGCGTGAGTGACGGTTCCCATTTACCGAACGCCTGTCCGCGAGGAGGCGTGGTCTCCGGGCGTCGGTTCACCAAACGGAAACGCGAGCGAATGACGTTCAGCTCGAGTCCCGGGCGTCCGCCCCTCCCACCCGCCACGAAATGGCTCCCGTGATCTTCGCGGCACGGAACCGGTCCAGCAGGTCAGGGTTCTCAGGGAGGCGTCAGCTCGGCCCCTGCGCGCGTGGCCAGGGTCCGGGCCGGAGCGGGGATGGCGGCTTGGCTCGTCGGCAGACGGAAGCGGTCCTGGATCCGCGGACTCGCGGGCAGGCGTTAAGTACGAGGGCCGGCGTTCGGCAGAGTGCGCTAACCGCAGAGCAGAGGAACACAAATAAACGCAGCAGTGCCGTGTCACAGAGCCGATAATGCCTTCAGTCATTACCCCTGCCGCTCCAGCCTGCCCGGCAGAGCTCGCGCTGGTCCTCGATACCCAGCCTCAGCACTGACACTCGATAGCCAGCCTCAGCGCTGGCCCTCGATAGCCAGCCTCAGCGCTGGCCCTCGATAGCCGGCCTCAGCGCTGGCCCTCGATAGCCAGCCTCAGCGCTGGCCCTCGATAGCCAGCCTCAGCGCTGGTCCTCGATAGCCAGCCTCAGCGCTGGCCCTCGATAGCCAACCTCAGCGCTGGTCCTCGATAGCCAACCTCAGCGCTGGTCCTCGATAGCCAGCCTCAGCGCTGGCCCTCGATACCCAGCCTCAGCGCTGGTCCTCGATAGCCAGCCTCAGCGCTGGCCCTCGATACCCAGCCTCAGCGCTGGCCCTCGATAGCCAGCCTCAGCGCTGGCCCTCGATAGCCAGCCTCAGCACTGGCCCTCGATACCCAGCCTCAGCGCTGGCCCTCGATACCCAGCCTCAGCGCTGGCCCTCGATAGCCAGCCTCAGCGCTGGTCCTCGATACCCAGCCTCAGCGCTGGCCCTCGATACCCAGCCTCAGCGCTGGCCCTCGATAGCCAGCCTCAGCGCTGGCCCTCGATACCCAGCCTCAGCGCTGGCCCTCGATACCCAGCCTCAGCGCTGGCCCTCGATAGCCAGCCTCAGCGCTGGTCCTCGATACCCAGCCTCAGCGCTGGTCCTCGATAGTCAGCCTCGGTAGCCTGATCTCCTCACTCGGCAGTTTGCTCTCATCACTGTTTGAGTGTTCTAGCTCTTTTCGTTGGGGAATTTTTTTTTTCTTTTACCTCCTTGGTTTTTCGGAGGTTTCCGCCTGGGTCTTTCACAGCTTTTCTACTTCCCTCGTTTTCCTGTAAATTTTCTTTGGGACCGTGCTGCTTTAAAAAGAGCTGTGCAAATAAAATGGAACTGAACTGAACCTGCTCAAATTGGGGGGGGGGGGGGGTGATTAACGGCAGTGTTGGCTTGTGGCTTCGTGTGCGTATGTTCCCAGCTTTCCGGAGGCTCGTTTGCGCTGAAGTTCCCACAGACGGCCTTTGTAAAGACGACCTTCGTTAAAACTGCAGGCTCCTCGAACTTTATTTTTTTTCTTCGGAAAAAGTGCTCTCATTATTTTGTCCGCCCCGCCAAAAAATATCGACCCTAGTGCGCGTCGTGCCGCTCGGTTTTGGAACCTGAGTGCAGCCGAGGCGGTGGTGTCGGGCAGAACGCTTTTTGAAAGGGAAGGCCTGCCTGTGTGGGGAACATCTCCTCCCTCCTCTGCTGGAAAGGTGTGGAATGGCGCTCGGTGCTGTTTGAGCGGCTAATTGGACAGTTCCTTCATATCTGAACCTGGCGGGTGTGCAGGTCCTGTGGCAGGCAGCATCATGTAGGCTGAGTGCTGTGGTGGAGCTGCAGCTTAAGCTGGTAAGGGTGTTGGATACTGTGTCCATTGAGCAGGTAGTGCCTGAGCCTGCTTTCTGCCTGCTCCCCCTGCCTGCCCCACACCCTGAGCCGGCCACAGGAGCACAGCCCCCCCCCCCCAAATGAGTCCGGCTCCTCTCAAAGTTTCTTCCTCCATGTTTTCCTGGGATTTGCTGCTGTCTCCTCCAGCTTGCTCTGTGGGGGTTCAGGCCAGGGTGTAGTGCGTCCGCTGCTAATTCTGAGTAATTGTTGGTAATAAGAGCTGTAAAATTTGATTGATAGGTGATATGAACATGGCTGTCCTCCCAAAAGGGAGCCATCCTCCCTGCATGGGCTCAAATTCCCAGTCATCCAGTCTCTGAGCTCCAGATGCATCTAAGCCTGTTACATGTGCAAGGAGTTTCATAAATCAGCACAGAGTTTACTGTGAAAGAAGGTGCACACGGAATGATGGGACAATGGCAGGATTTACGGACTCAGGTTATGAACCACAGAACTTGACTTTCACAGCTTATCGTTGTCGAGTTAATTCTAGCCAAGTAGAGCAAATAAGTAATGTCACCTTTAGGTTGTGATTCAACTTAAGTTTGTTTCATTTAGTTTTTCTCTTATGAAATAAAAACTTGTTTGAAGTCAGTTGATTTCCATAAAGCAGGCAATGCAATAGGTGTTTGGTATCAGAAGCTGTGCTTTCAAGTAGAATAGTCTTCAGTTGGGCCCAAGAGGGAGAAGTCTCCAGCTTCCCCCTGCAGACACGCTGGAGTATGTCCTCAAACGGCCGATCATGTTTACTTTAACGAGCGATGGACAGGGCTCTGCCGTGCTCTCACGCTAGGAGCGTTTGCTCCTGAAAATGTGTGTGTGCTAAAGGAAACTTACTGGGGTGCGTTAGTGTGTGTCTAAATCTTTCAACTCAGGAGCTCATGTGCTGTTTGAAAAAGATTTTGGGGCTGAGCCCTGATTGAGCCGTTTATTGCGGGCAGGGGGGGGGGGGGGAGGAGGGGGAGAGTCCACACCACTCCTGCAGTGTTCACCAGGCAATCGTGTGATAACACCGGGCAGTGCACTGCCAAAATCCTTTTTTTTATTGCCCCTGAAAGCCGTCTATGTGCAAACGAACCTTTATGAAGCGCTGCCTCCCGGGGCAGTCCATAAACTGACCCGCCGTCGGTGTGGGAACCGAGGCCAACGCGGCGTCGTGCGCGTAATTCAGAATCTGCAGCCCATTCAGAATATTTGGCGGATCGCAGGCGTGCGTTTCCCAGCGGGGGACCGGCGTCCTGCAGCTTGCGAGAGAGAGAGAGAGAGAGCGCGGGGGCGAGGAGCTCTCGCCTCCGAGGGAAATAAAACTAGAATTTACTTCCTTCGGTCACGCCGTACGCCGTCTGCAGCTTAAAACGTACCGTAAACCAAACCGGAACCTTCCAGCGGGTTTCAGCGACTTAACAAAAAAAAAAAAAACACTTCCAGCGGCCGTGGAATGCCCGGCATCGATCTGCCCGGGTGGATTTCATCAATATGAACCGCTCTGTCGCGATAGGCCTGGCTTGTTAAGACCGTAGAGCGTCCGGTGTGTCTATCGACCGTGGCTTGGCTTCATCTTGCGCGGAAATCAATAATGATGTGGCCGGGCGGTGAGCTGTGAACGCTGTCCGTCTCCTGGCGGGCCCACCTCGCGCAGCGAGTGGACGCGCGAATGCTGAGTTAGCGGCCGGGGACGATCGCGGCGTGGCGGCGAACGCCAGGAGAGCGGTGTCTTCCGCTCGGACGCGCGTCCGCTCTGCCCGCGCGGTCCTTTGGGAAGGTTCCGTCTGCAGAGCGGTTGCGATGGAAACGCAGCTGAATCGCGGTCAGAGGGCAGCGGCCTCCTGACCGCAGCGGATGCTCCTCAGGTCTGACCCAGGGGACGCAAGCTGTCGTTCCGGGCTCAGTCTGCACCTCTGGTCCAGGTGTTTAAACATGCACCTGTGTGTTCAGCACCGTGTTAAGAGCTGTTATGCCCTCTCAGACGTGGGGGCCTCCGAATTCTCTCCTCGTCTTGTTCTTGCCATTGTGATTCTGGCTACCTGCTCTTCCATGTAAATATATTTCATTCCAAATGGCACCGAGTCATTCTAACAGATTCTGTGTTGATGAGGTTGACTCACTCAGCCTACAGATTTATGCAGCTGGATATTTACTGGGGAACTCTTGGGTTCAGTACCTTCTTGCTCGAAATGGGTTAGAAATGGCTGTGCCCTGCCTGGGAATCAACCTGCAACCTCAGGGTTACAGGTCGAGATCCCTGACAGTCGTGCTTTACCGTCGCTCCCTTCTCCCGCTGATGATCCATGGCGGCGCGGTGTTGCTGGTCTGGCGCTCGCAGGGAGAGCGAACCCGTGGAGGTGAAGTCTGCTGCCTGCTCCTCAGACCAGCCGAGCTTTCCGCTGTTCCTCATTAGGGCTTTGGTGGTCGATAACTGCGTCGCGTGCTCCAGTGTAAACCTTTCTCTGACCGCCAGCCTTTTCTGTCCGTTACTCCGCGCTGGAACGCGCTGCCGACGGAAAGCAGAGCGCGTTTCCGACCAGATGAACGGCACAGCGGAACACTGCTGCGAGCGAGCAGAGGAGCGGCCCATTTCAGCTTGCGATTTGTTGACATTGCATGCGATGTGATTTTGTGTCCGGTCTGTATGTGATGTTCATGCTGTAACTCTGCTCACTGTGTGATGTACTATATGGTACTATTGTTGTACCTTCAGCTGTTTTATTAAGTAATAATTATGCTGCTTATTAATAACTATACATTTTCTGTTTGGTTCCATTATATTTAAACGCAGAGGTTTTCACGGAGAGGTTTTCTTTAAGGTTGAGAAAATGAACGTGTTACTGAAAGCAGGGGTGGATTATTTGAGCTTTTGCTTTCAGACATTAGCTGTTATGCCCTGCGGTCACAGCCCAGGAACCTGCCGCCGTCCCAGGCCCTCGCTCGCCCCGTGCGCTCCCCTCTCTCTGGCCCAGAGCACCGCGCTGTCCCGTTCCCCAGCCCCTCTGGCTGATTTAAATAGGAGCCCCTGCGATTGGGGACGGAGCCGAGCGTGACGCTGACGGGGCTAACATACGCATTAAAATGCTAATGGGGTGCAGGAGCGTGCCGCGGCTCTGCCGGGCCGGCATATGGCCCGGGACCCCCGGGGGGGCGTGCCGGCGTGTCATCGGCGCGCGCTCGCTTCTCCGCCGGACAATGGGGGCGCAGATAATTGGCCGTGTGGCCCCTCCCGGCGGTCCGGCCGGCCCCGGCTGCCCGTGCCTCCAGTACGCGTTTCGGAAAGGCTTTCCGCACGGGACGGGGTTTAGGTTACGCACCCCGGGCGGAGGGGGGCGGGGGGGGGGCCATTCATTAAAGTGACAGAGGGCAAACACGCGGCCCCCTCGCCAACCCCCCATTCAGCCCATCTGTCACCAGCCAGGCCCGGAGTGCCGGCCAATCGGAGCCGGAGGGGACGTGGGAGGGGGAGGGGCTTCTCCGTGCCCTGCGTGGAGCCGGCCCCGGAGGGTAAAGGTCACGGGTGTCACGCTGCGTCGGCTTTTCGGCTGAATCTGGTGGACATTGTGCGCTGCGCGATGCGATGCGGGAGAAACCTCTTCCCTCAAACGCTTACTGAACAACTGCAGTCACAGAGTTAGGCATCACGTCGCTGGACTCTCTGGGAGATGGAATAAAATGTATTTTGTTGCTGATGTTGGATCAAGATTTAACTGCTTTTTTTTAAATTAGTGACAGCATCTCTGTGCATTGAGATTGATACTGAATTTGATCGGGATTTGATTGGGACCTCGTTTTTGGGTCATTGTCCAATGTTTCCGTGTCCAGTTGAAATGACGGAGGCGCAGGTTGCTGTAGTGGCAGAGAGGCACAAGCCATGTAAAATATGAGCAGCCGGTCTGGGGTGAAAGACAGATGCGTGTTTTATAATTTGCCACACATCCCAACGCCAAACACACGAGCGACGAAACAAAGCGGGCGACCGGCCTGCGATTGACGGCTATAGCGCCTTGTGCTCACGGGCTCTTCTGTGTGCAGCGTGCTAATGTGACTGCTCTGTGTGCAGTGTGCAGTGTGCTAATGTGGCTGCACTGTGTGCAGTGTGCTACTGTGTGCAGTGTGCTAATGTGACTGCACTGTGTGCAGTGTGCTAATGTGACTGCACTGTGTGCAGTGTGCTAATGTGACTGCACTGTGTGCAGTGTGCTAATGTGACTGCTCTGTGTGCAGTGTGCTAATGTGACTGCTCTGTGTGCAGTGTGCTAATGTGACTGCACTGTGTGCAGTGTGCTAATGTGACTGCACTGTGTGCAGTGTGCTAATGTGACTGCACTGTGTGCAGTGTGCTAATGTGACTGCACTGTGTGCAGTGTGCTAATGTGACTGCACTGTGTGCAGTGTGTTAATGTGACTGCACTGTGTGCAGTGTGCTAATGTGACTGCACTGTGTGCAGTGTGCTAATGTGACTGCACTGTGTGCAGTGTGCTAATGTGACTGCACTGTGTGCAGTGTGCAGTGTGCTAATGTGACTGCACTGTGTGCAGTGTGCTAATGTGACTGCTCTGTGTGCAGTGTGCAGTGTGCTAATGTGACTGCACTGTGTGCAGTGTGCTAATGTGACTGCACTGTGTGCAGTGTGCTAATGTGACTGCACTGTGTGCAGTGTGCAGTGTGCTAATGTGACTGCACTGTGTGCAGTGTGCTAATGTGACTGCACTGTGTGCAGTGTGCTAATGTGACTGCACTGTGTGCAGTGTGTTAATGTGACTGCACTGTGTGCAGTGTGCTAATGTGACTGCACTGTGTGCAGTGTGCTACTGTGACTGCACTGTGTGCAGTGTGTTAATGTGACTGCACTGTGTGCAGTGTGCTAATGTGACTGCAGTGTGTGCAGTGTGCTAATGTGACTGCACTGTGTGCAGTGTGCTAATGTGACTGCTCTGTGTGCAGTGTGTTAATGTGACTGCACTGTGTGCAGTGTGCTAATGTGACTGTAGCTGGGCCCTGCTGAACCCAGCTCTGTGTGTTAGCACGAGCTCCCTGAGCAGGGCGCACTTTTTACAGGGATTGCTCACTCACGGGGACCGTTGCAGTTTTACACCGTCGCAGTTTTGCTGTGTGTTTCGTGATCGGCCCAGGCCCAGTTTTTCTGTGCGTTGAAGGATACGTATAAATATACAATGGCAGTGCCCTCCATAATGTTTGGGACAATGGCATGTTTTTTTTTTTTTTTTTGTTTTTTTGATTTGGCTGTGTACTCCACAAGTTTAGATTTGCAATCAAACAATGCACATGTGGATAAAGTGCAGATTCTAAGATTTTATGAAAGGGTATTTTGATACACTTTGGTTTCACCGTGTAGACATTACAGCACTTTTTATACACAGCTGCAGCATATTTTAGGCGTACGCGGAAATGTTCATCAGCGGGACTGTTGAAGCTGCTTACTGGAGCTGGGTGAATTATATCCCCCCCCCCCCTTTACACCACAAACCCTGAATGCCCCGTACCAGTCATTACGAAACTGGCGGGCTGCCAGTCGCCAAATATATCATTGCATTAAAACTGTCTGGGCCAGTCCGGGGTGGGGTGGGGTCAGGTTGTGGATGCAGGGGGTGCATGTACTTGTTCTCACCTCCCTGCCCTCCCACCCCTCCAGCGTTTGCACACAGCATCAGTGACTCTGTAGAAGGCCAGACGTGTCCCTATAAACCTCCTTAGTCTGACATTGTGAGTTTGCAAAAGGTTTTCATGTGCACAGTATTTTCAGTAAGCTGTGGAAATATGATGTCTTGAAGCTTTATAATATTGGTGCCAAATTTTTTATTTGCTGGTGTAAATTCTACCTCTGACATTTATTATCACGTGAGGCATATTCTTAATTCATATTATTCCTGTGTTTGTTGTTATATGATACTTTTTTTTGCTTACATTAGCTGTCCCCTTATCTTGAGTCACCATGTTGTTCAATAAAGTCTTGCCTGGAGGAGGCTTAACTTGTTGGGTGGCTTTATGGTGGCACTGCAGGGCTATTCTGTGGAGATACTGCCATTCTGAAATCAATCTACAGCCCAGGTCTAATAACCTTTTCAACTTCCTCCTCTGTCCGACCTCTGTGCGTGTGCGTGCGTGTGTGTGTGTGTATGTGCGTTTTTGCGTGGGCGGATGTGTGTATGTGTGTTTCGCTGAATTGTTAAATTGCAATTTTTTTATTGGTTACTGGCAGCGCTGCGTGGCAGTTTTGTGTGTGAAACTCCATGCTCACTTTAGCACACACTTCTGAGAAGTTATAAACTGTCTTGCAGCTCACGGGTGCTCGCGGGAACTCTCTCTGTACCACCTGAGCACACGACACACCAACACCTTGTCTGCTGTTAGAATTCATGCCCTCATGCAGCAAATTTTTACGTAAATCGTGGCGAGCTCCAAGCTGTTTTATTCCGCCGTTTTCAGTGTTGTATCGACACTAAAATTTTGTGTTCTAGGCTTAAAACGTTGCTTATGGGGACTCCTGAGGTCGGACTTATTAGCCGAGCTGAACTGGCAGGCAGGGAAACACTGAGAAATGAATTTTCTCAGAGAGAGAAGCACGCCTGTTTTCCCCAAGGTTTTTTACGGGCATGTGAAAGGAAAGAAGTAGCTTCTGCCACTTTTCTTTGGTTAGGTTTTTGTTCCTGTTGGTTTTTTCATGTCGGCGTTCAGATTCTTCTGCATTTCACGGGTGTTAATTTGGAGGGGCCCGTGACGGGATCCTGACCTTCGCAGTGACCCCTTTTAGTCTCGGGGACATCTGCGTCCTCAGACCGGCTCCTCTGCTGCCCCCCGGGTTCCATCACCTGCCCCCAGGGGCTCCATCGCCTGCCCTAACTGCCCTGGGGGCTGTGCGCCGTGCTGCCGTGTAATGGCGAGGCAACTGGGCTCCTTACCCAGGTTGAGGTTGCGGGTTTGAATCCCGGGTTGAAAACTACGGTTGTGCCCTTGAGCAAGGAACTTGAGCTGAGTTGCTTCAGTGTACATCCAGCTGTTTAAAGTGATACTGTATAAGATCGTAAGTTCTGCAAGTCATTCTGGGTATGTTGTTCTGCTAAATTGCTGCAACATAGGCTAAATTTAATGTACATGGGTTTCTAGTAATCTAGCACAAAATGCAGAACAGACTGCAGCGATAAGGTCCTGCCGGAACCCAAAACTCTAAAAATCTGCTCTTACTTCTCTTTTGTCGTATGTTTAATAGCATCTGGTCTTGCTGTTGCACTCCTGTGGTTTGTATGGTCTCTGTTCATTTGGCAAAGCTGTTGTGCAAAGCCACTTCTGTGGCTAGTTGTGGAAAATGACAGCGAGTGTAAAGACCATGGGTGAGTTTGCCAGCTCGCCATCGCCCGCCCCCCCCCCCCGTCTCTGCCGGAATCCAGCGCCCAGGCCTAATTGGAGGTTGGAGTGCGTACGCTCACCACACTTCAGCACCCTCTCCCCCCCCCCTTGTGTCTGCGTGTGATCTGTCCTTTTTGAATATAATCTGTCCCTTTAGAGCAGTCATACCGCTATCTTTACGTCGGGGGGGGCGATGGTGAAATCATTTCGGAGGGAGAACCGTTTCTCCATGAGGATGAAGGCCATTTCATGAATATTCAAATGTTTTTTTTTGCCTTATTTTAAAAAGAGTTTAAGGTGCAGGTCCCTTTTTTATTTCAGCGTACCGTCCCAGCGGTTGAGGTGTCGTTGATTCATGAAGTACGGCTTGAAGACGAGAGTTTCCGTCTTGTTGTCGCGGTGACGTGATGTCAGAGGCTGTTCATGTCGTCCCTGCTTGGCTGTGACCCGCTGGCTGTACGATGATCAGTGGCACATGGATAGGCGGTTTCTCCCTCACAGATAAAAGGATGATTCATCTCATTTCAGTGTCGAGTCCTGTGATTGTGCAAATGAACAAGAGCCCATGGGCACAGAGAAACCACAGCAGGCTGAGCAGCCTCGCTCTGTGTGTTTTTTTAATTTCGCTTTTTATTGTTTTCAAAATCACGGCAGACGTGCCGAATGCGAAACTGTGAAAGTGAGAATAACGAGAGAGACAGAATGAAAATGAAGAAGAAAAATTATAAAATGTTGACAGTAAAAAAAAAAAAAAAAAAAAAAAAAAGCAAATGCAACAGACTAACCACACCGGGGTGTTGTTTTTACGCTCACCGCATCGCCTTAAATATGTTTTATCACTGGAAATACTCTGATATTTGATAAGTGCTTTGGCTCTTGTGTGATGAGGGACAGAGAAAGGCTGTTGTCGTAGTTCCTCTCCTCGGGAACAGAGGCGCTTGGGGTCCCGTGTTACCCCCCCCCCCCCCCCCCCCCCCCCCCCCCCCCCCCCCCCCCCCCCCCCCCCCCCCACATCTTGGGTTTCCTCCGTGACGGTAAAGGAGGCCGGCCCGAGGCCCAGGGTGGGTTTGGGTTTCCATGCCGACCCCCGCCGTGCGGCTGTGCGGCGCCCTTCCTCCTGGGCCTGCTGGGAGCTCGTTAGCGCCCTGCGCTCCATTGCTGCACATCCCGCTGGCGGAGCCCGGCCGAGCGCAGGAGCGCAGCCCGCCGCCCGGGCCCTCCGGGGCTCTCATTGGCCGATAGGGTTCGTCGCGGCCGGCGCGGCGGCGTGTCCCGTATCTCAGGCGGGGGCTGGTCGCTGCTCGCTTTCTGCCCTCCGCAGTCATCGCTCGGCTGGACTGGGCTGAGCCGCCGGAGGCGGAGCCGCCATCGCCGTGGTTCCCAGGCAGGATCAGCGGTTGGCTCTCTGTGGGAAAGGACCGCTTTGGAAGCTGATCGTTTAAAGGACTTACCTGAGAACTTTGACTGAGTGTATAAGATGGGAGATGACTGTCTGTGTGCTGGGGGCAGAGGCTCGCTGCAGTGTTTTGGTGCGATGGCGTGTTTGGCGCTCGGACGGTCTGTCGATGTTCTCAGGCTCTGAGCGGCTGTTTCGGGGTCTCCGGCCCCTCAGGACTGGGGTACACGGAAACCCGAGCTCCAGCTCAGGGGTGCGCTCAGCGGCGGCGACTGAGCCAGACGGACGGTGCTCCCCTCCGCTCCACGGCCAAACCAAAACAGCACTGCTCGCCCTGGCCGCCCTCCAAGAGAGGGGAGGGGGCGTGTGTGTGTGTGTGTGTGTGTGTGCGTGCGTGCGTGCGTGCGCGCGCACACACACGCGCGCGCTTGTGTAGAACCTGACTTGGCAAAGGAAATGCTGTCTGCCTTGCTTTGCGTTTACACAAGGAACGACAGAATTACATACACACACACGGAGTACTCTTACCCTTTGTTAATACGTTAGTATGATATTATACCCTGTTGGCACCTCTGTGCTCTTTGTTCCTGCTGTATTATTATCCGCACTGCTCTGCAGTCACAGCGTGAGTGAGCTGTATGAACCTGAGTGTGCGCGGGTGTGATCCGCTCAGCGTCTGCCGCAAGTGTCGCGCGAGGCGGGCGTTCTCACCCCCTCGCGTTCCCGTCCGGCTACCAGCACCCCGAAACATCAGAGCGGGGGTTAGCAGACTGTTACTCACTGTCACTCTGCTCTTCACCGCTCGACTAAAGCGCTTCACTCTGTACTCCGCTCACTCTTGGGCTGAAAATGGCGCTTAAGTAGAGGTGCATGCCTGTGGCCCTCCAGGACCGCGGCGGGCCAGGTTTGGGTCAGAGGTTCCGCCCGCTTGTTTCTGGGGGTTTGGGAGGTAGAGGGCGAGTCTGGGCCATCAGGGTAGTGGACTCGATGCTGAACAGGTTAAACGTTGTTCATGTCAGCTGTTAAACCTGTGTTCCTCTGTCTCTCCCCTTCTCCCCCCTCCCAGTAGACCTGGGATCGCTGTTCGAGCTGGAGAATGACCTGCCGGACGAGCTGATCCCAAACGGAGGGGACCTGGGCCTGGGGAGCATGCCCTCCAACGGCGGGGGCGGGGTGGGCCTGGACGGGATGGTCCCGGACGCGGCCACCAAGCACAAGCAGCTGTCGGAGCTCCTGAGGGCCGGGAGCAGCCCCAACCTGGGGCCCCTGGGGAAGAGCCCGCTGGGCCAGGGCTCGCCCACGCACCCGTCCCAGGCCCAGAAGCAGGCCGGCGGGCAGGGCGGGGCCGGCGGCATGGGCCTGGGCACGGGATTCGGCCAGCCCCACGTGCTGCTGGGACAGGGCCCCCAGCCCCAGCAGGGCCAGGCCATGAACGGCACCCTGGGGCCCGGGGGCCGCGGCCGGGGCCCCGCCCCCATGCAGTACCAGGGCCAGGGGCCGGCGGCCGGGGGCGGAGCCGCGGGCAGCGCGCTGGCGGAGACGCTCACGCAGGGGGCGCCACAGATGGGACTCACGGCGCCATGAACGCACAGCAGGGCGGGAACATGAACAAGGTGAGAGAGTGTGTGTGTGTGTGTGTGTGTGTGTCTGCTGTGCTTCTGTAACAGTGGCTTTCTGAGGTCACAGTATGATATGGCCGTTCCTGTTTAGTGCTTGTCGTGTGGCTGGACTAATTTCGTAGGCGTAATGGCTTTGCCTTTTGTTGAGTGAGATTGCGAGGCGTCTTGTGAGCGAGTCTCCTCCTGATGACACGATGGGCGTGTCCTACGGGGTCGCCCCGGTTACGCAGGGCGCTCGGCTTCGGCTGTTTGGCTTGAGGCGTTGATACGACGCTGCTCGCCCACTAGGCCTGGGAGGGGCTGCGTGCGTGCGTGCGTGCGTGCGAGCGAGCAAACAAACTCCTGTAAAGAAGGCGGGGAGGTGTTTTTGGAGAAGATGCGTAGACTCTGACCTACAGCTAGGCTGGTCAATGGCAACTTTTTTGTGAATACAGCATTTAGCTCATCAGTATTTGATACAATCAGAGAAGTTTTACGTACGTGCAGTATAGTTTTGTAGAACGTTCACTCATTCCTTAAACCGCTAATATTGAATGTGTGTTCATAAATCTGTTTTTTTTTTTTTTTATACTTTCATCAAGGTTTAGTTGTTTAACCCCTTAAGTCAGTTTATCTACATTCATTCAGTTTTTTACGGTGACATTTTATATCAATCTGGTCACGCAGTATTCTGATCTTCAACAATAAATGTGGCGTGTGAAATTGTGGAACGTGTTTTGGCATTTGGGTGTGGGATATTTCTCTGAAACTTCAATCAGGGGAGAGCAAGGAGGGGAGAGGGCGGGGGAGGGTGACAGGCAGGGGGAAAGTAGCTCATTTCAGTGCACTACTTCCAGGAGTATATAGCGTGCAGTATACAGTATTTTAGGCCTCTAAAGACCCTGGTTACCAAGTGTCCTTTTAGAGTCTCCAAATGGCCTTTTTGGAAACCTGCTGAGACGTAGCTTAGAAGGAACAATGCAGAATGCTTATTTTTGGTGGTATTGTCGTCATATTTGAGCTAGAATTTGTCCGGCGTTCTGGCTGTGGCTCCATTGTGTTTCTGAGCCCAGCAGGCACGGCCGCCAGCGTCTGTATCCACTCAAAAAACGGATTTTTTAGGGGATAAAAACTTCCACTTCTGAGATAAATATTTGGCAATATTTAGAGTAAGACTCGCTGGAAAACAAACTCGCCGGGGGGGGGGGGTACCTTTCAGAAGAGACCCGGATTATGCCTGTATCAAAAGGGTGCAAGAATTGTAGCCATTTTATTTTTGGGTATGTCATTTTCAGGCTTGTACAGAAAGGCTTAATGCTGTAAATATTATTAGCATTGATCAAGGCCAAATGACTTTTATTGCTGCATATTATGCGTACATTTCATTTAGCCAGTGTACTGTTTTCAGAACATGTCTTTGAGACTTATATATTATGTCATTGAATGAATTAGAATCCTAACTTAACTATTTGGAAGCAGAAGTGGATTTTCATCGTATAAACAGCATGTAATTCCCCCCCCCCCCGCCTTTTTGCAGAAGTTAAGATGCATTCTGCAGGAAGTTATTAAACAAAAATAGAAAACTGCGCTGGCTTTTTAAAGCTCAGCTTAACCAGCTCTTTCGAAATGGGGCAGCACCTCGAAGTGAAAAAGGAGGCGCAGTGTTTGGGAAACGCAGCGGCGCAGGAGGGAGCCTTACGCAAGTGGAAATCCCGGGCGGCGCTGAGGTGATGAGGTAATGACGGGCGGAGATGCTGCCGATTATACGCCGGCGCGCGATTAGGAGGACGCTCGCCATCAGGCTGCGGTTTCGCAGGAAGCTGGTGGGAAACCAGCCGGAAGCCGGCCTGCCGTCTGTCGCCGAGGCAACGCGGGGCAGCGCTAGCCACATGAAAAAGTCCCGAGGTTGTCATAGCGTCACGTCGGGGCCTCGCCTCGAAGGGACTGGTGTCACTTCACACGCTCGAGAAAATGTGTGGGTAACCCGAGTCTCCAAAACGGAGCCAACAGCCCATAATTCCAGCCAACAAGAAACGTGCGTCTGCGAGTCAGCGGCCGTGTGGTGGGGCGCGCGGGCGGGCGCGGGCGGGCGCGGGCGGGCGCGGGCGGGCGCGAGACGGCGCAGATTTAGAGCCATTGGCTTTGTCTGAATGGGCTGATTGAAGATGAATCGGTGCGGTTGGCTGACCTCTTGTTTACCTTGTACAGCTGCCATGTGGGCTGCGAGTGACGC